>KN508731.1:9127-21969 GCA_000787155.1 Scartelaos histophorus | reverse complement strand
TATTATTATTATTATTATTATAAGCTAAATGTTATTATGCTTTTTGCCATCATCAAGCAGCCGTGTCGTGAGAACAAATGTAGGAAGTGAGCCTGCTGCTAATGGGACGGCTGCAGTAAGAGCACAATGTGTGATTGTTGAACTGTGTGTAGAATTTGAATATTTGTTTGCCTGTGGCAGATTAAGCGTCTATCACTATTAAAAGAAATAAAGCCAGTGTGTTTCCATGACACATGGCATCTTTTCTTCATTCTCAGTATATGAACTTAGAACTTCCACTGATTAATGACTGAGTGCAGGTACATGAGTTTATGTAGTGAGGATTCAGACCTTTTAGGTTCAAATCAGCTGGATTTCAGCATTGAAACTGGCAACTCAAATGAGAGGCTTATGTGAGGCTCTTTCTGCTTTCTGATTGGATAATCATCTTGGGAACCAAAACATCAAATTATAACATAAATACATGGGACGTTGCATCCAATGCCTATGGAATAAATCAGCATTATACTAGTGATTGTTGTTATCAGTGTATTTGATTTGAAAAAAGCTTTTCCCTCATATCTTGAGACAGAGATAAGTTTATAAGAAACTTAATGTAAATCTTTCAGTTTCTTTAAATGTATCACAAAAATGTACTTCATAGGAAAGACTAATCGTAACAAAACCATTAAAAATGTGTCTTAAAGTTATTTCCACTCAATTCAGCTGTTATAAAATATTTGTCTTTGTGTGTAGTGATGCGTTTCAGAATTATGATTCTAATGCAATGTTATGTGTCCCTCCATTTCATGTAAAAATAAAAAATAGTTAAATATTAAATCTAAAATTTTCTAACATTTCTCCATCTGTAATAATTATTTAAATTATGCATTTGCTCTGTCCTTATGACTTTATAATCAAATCTATGTCCATAAGAAGGATTTAAGATGAAAGTGAAACAAAGCCCAAAGATCAGAGGTCCATAACATAGCCCAACATCATGTGATATTTTAAACCAATATGACCGTCTAATGCAGTACTGTACTGTGTAAGTTATTTATTTACCATATGATTTCTTTTTTTTTGCTCTTTTACAGCCAACATCTCATTATGTCTCATAATTTTTTTAGTGCTCCATCATGTTTGAATTGTGAAGTCCACAGTGTTAACCACTGAAGTTGGTGTTGTTTATTTCTTTAATATGTGAGACTTTTTAAAGATTTAATAACACTACAACCACAAATCCTAGTTATCCTCTTTGTTTGGGATTGAAAAGTTTCAATTATTAACAAATATATGCTCAGATTTGGTGAACCTGCTTTAGTGGATTTAGAGAAAAAAAATTATTTTGGCTCGTGTGCAGCACATCACATTGTATCCAAAACCTATAGTTGTCTGGATTGTGGTTAAAAGCAGATTAAAATGTACATAATTGGACTATGTAGCTTTGTTTTTATGTCTTTATTACCACAGTTGTTACTGAGCTGTAACAAATATATGCCTATGGCTTTTAAGAATGTCCAGGTACCTGAGCTTAATCTAAAAATAAAGAAAAACCACAAAAGCGCCATGTGTCCACGTGATTCTGTTGTGTCTGGCAGTGCAGCTCACAAGAACCAGCCATGCATTTGAGACAATCTGGAGGAAGTCACCCATTTCCGGAAGTTTAGCTTGTGACATTTAGAGAGTGCGGTGTTGAAATGGTGGTTAGAGGACTGCTGAGACAGGAGTTTGCTTTTTTATTTTTTAGAGAATTATATACATAAGTTTGCAAGGCCCCTGTAATGTTACCAGTTTAAATCCTACCACACAACACTCACCAAGTGTGAATCCCTTGAGCCAGTACTAGCCTTCAGTCAGTCTATGGTCTCTCTCTCTCATGTTTGACAGTGTCAGTGTAAGATAAATGCTCACACCACTTGTGTGTATAAACCTCATGATAAATAGTCTTTTGTCTGAATCCTGAGAGCATCTCTCTTTGGTGAGTTTGAATAGGCAAATGGCAGGTACTGTGTGAGTTACTTTTTGTATAGTTTAGAGCTGACCCGGTGATTTAACTCTTGTATGTCTGGGTACTTCCTCTGCTGATGGGGCACACCTTAGGGTGCAGTCTGAGGAGCGGCTCTTCTGACTTTTTAGTGTGATAAGTGCTTAGAAATGAGTGTTTTCACAGGCTGCCTGTAAACAGGAAATGTTGAATTGCCCAGAGAGCTGAGTCGATGGCCCCTGGGGGTTAGTGGACTTCAGTTTGTATGGGATGACACAGGTCACTTTTTAATTCTTTTTAAAGTTTCTTCTTTTGCATCCATTACTTTAAACTCACCAGGAAATAAGATGAAGTCACGTTAAAGCAACGCAGAGCAAGCAGAAAGAACATCAGAAAACATGTGAGAGTGTGGAGAATATTTACACATGAAACCCAAAAGCACTGCTGTCAAAACATCCAGTGCAGAGCCACTTGTGGAGGCCTGAATATACACTTGTGCCACATGTGGCGGAAATGAAAAGCCTGTTTCCAATAGTGCATGTGGCAGTGGTTCATGTGAAAATCATACTGTTGGCTCTTCTGCCTTTATACAAACATGTGTGTGCCTTTGCCTTCATACCTAATTCACTTTCTGAGAGTCTGCCTTCACAGTTCCTTTTCATCTACACCAAGCTGTGAACAGGAAACACTGTTTATAAATAACTCTTTGGGTTTTACTCAGAGCAAAGGGTAACCCTGTGGGTCACACCTACAACTTTCGATCTTATAACTTATAACTTATTCAGAAGCTGGGAATATAAATATAAATGTATTTGATATTGAGGTTAAAACACATTACTAAGGGTGAGATATTATTTATTTCAATTATTTTATATCATTCTATTGTAACTAAGAGTCTGTAAATAGAGTCTACAGAATTCAGAATTGCAGTACATTAGGCCCCATATGGGCATAAGGAGCAGACTATCTGATGTTACATAGTGGATCTTACTGTCACATCTGTCTGTAATCCCATCATGCCTTCATCAATAAAATCTCCTTTTCTCTTCTAGACTTTCAGGTCATATGTACAGCCAACCTCTTTCAAAGCATGCAGGACTCTTTGCTTTATACATACAACAGTTGTTGCATTTCTGTTGAGGTTGAGCACAGTTCATTGTCTCTTACATTGGTTGTCTGTGGCTCTGTGTGTGTGATCCATCTGCTGCCTGGGTGCTGTTCCCTGTCTGCTTGGCTCGGTCAGGCCACACTGCCCCAGGATTCAGGGACTCGAGCAAATCTAGGTCTCTGTTAGTGGGACAAATGTAAATATAGCTCCCAGAATGTGAATACACGAGTGTTGACAGTCAATAAGTTTGTGGCATAAATGAGGCAATAAACTTCTCTTGGCAGTAACAAGAACCACAGTCATCAGAAACAGTAATTCGTTAAACAAATAGAATAAGGAAGTGAAATGAAGGCTTTGTTTCTATTGTTTTAATGGAGACAAAGGGAGAGACGTGGGACTGTGCTCTCTTTAATGTTTGAGCTCAAGTCCAAAGAAAGAAGACGGTTGTTTGTGGACAGTATTCTGTATGCAATATAGAGGCTGGGGCCAGACATATTTGAAGCTGCTATAGAGAGTGTTTTAGTAAAAAATATTTTTGATACTACTCAAGTACCATATATGTATGTATTGGCTAAGCTATAGCACTAATAGATACTCAAACTGAGAGCTCACCTTAAACTTAAATATAGTTTTGATGTCCATTACAGAAGATATTGCCTAGAATTTAATTCACTTGTGTTGACCCCATCTAGCTAATTATCTACAGGGGCGACCTACAATACAACAGTTTGAAGCAAAAAAACAGGCTAATTGAACTTGCAATGAGCCGTGTAATGAGCTTTGCTACAGTACCCGATAGTATGGATAATGATTCAAATATAAAAAAATAAGCGTATTTGAAAGAGCTTTTACAGTGCCTTGTTTCCCTGATTTGTTACTTAGCAACACAGGATACACCTGCAAAAAGCATTCATAAATTAAACAATTAATTTTTATACTTCAACTTCCATTTCCTTCCTTTGCTCTTATTTTTTATTGCAGGTTAAAAGCTTTGGTCTCAACTGGAGGCAAAAATGTCCAGGCCGCTTGTGACTGGTGAGATTAGTGTTAATTTTTAATATACTGCAACACTTATGAAGTCTGCTCTCATCACTGTAGTCTTGTTTTGGTCCAGGCTCTTCTCTCATGTGGATGATCCCTTCCTGGATGAACCTCTACCCCGAGAGTATGTACTGTACCTCCGGCCGAGTGGGCCTCTGCTGCAGCAGCTCTCTCAGTTCTGGCAGCAATCACGAGTGACCTGTGGGAAGAATAAAGCTCACAATATTTTCCCCCACATAACCCTCTGCCAGTTCTTCATGGTAAGTATGTAGTAAGTATGTGTGAACACATGCAAGGGCATATTACCTGCCCATTTATGTGCTATCAAATACATAGTTGTGTTTGTAACATGGTCAAATAAATATAAATATTGTTTATCATTGGACACAAAGTTTTCTTAAATTCAGGGCATTTAAAGCTCCCCTCTGACTGCTTTTCTCCACACTAGTGTCCAGATGCAAAGGTGGAGGCCCTGGTGGATGCCCTGCAGAGCACTGTGACTAAATGGAAGGGGCGGGTCCCTGTGCCTCTGCCTCTCGAACTCTACACCTCCTCTACTTTTATTGGCCTCTTTGTGGAGGAGCAAGTTGCGGAGGTACTGAAAAGCTTTGCAGCTGATTTTGCTACTGAAGCAGCAGCCAAAGCAGGTTTGCTACCTCATAGTTTTAATTCAAACTTAATTTGTGCTTTCTTTGTCAAAAATTCAAAACTCTGAGCCTTTTTTCAGATGTTCATATTGAACCACATAAAAAACAACTTCATGTCACGTTGGCCTATCACTTCCAAACAAACCATCTCGCAGTCTTAGAGAAGCTAGCCAAAGAGATTGATGCATCTTCAGGTTGTGACTGGTTAGCGGTCCTCTTCTCCAGGGACATTCGGTTTGCGAATCACGAGGTATATCAACTGTTTATTTATACATTTGTTGGGTTTAAAATATTCAATCTCAAGTTGTTTTCTTTGTCCTTTTGTAGACCCTTCAGGTCATGTACCCCTACATGCCTCAGAATGACGATGAGTTGGAGCTGGCGCCTGGAGACTTCATCTTCATGTCTCCAGTGGAGCAGAGCACTGCCAGTGAAGGCTGGGTCTATGGCACATCCCTTGGCACGGGGATGTCCGGTCTCCTGCCTGAAAACTATGTGAACCGCGCTGATGAGTCTGACACCTGGGTTGTTCATGGGTAAGTAAGTTGTGCATTACAGAAAAGAATCAAATCCCACACTTGTATATCTTTTGACTGGTCAGCTGCTTAAAAATGGCACCATATGAGTAGATTGCTTATAAAACATTGTTTCCAAGTGCACATAACCAGTGTTGTAACATGAAAAAGTCTAGCATTGACTACAGTTGTGCACATCAGTTTCTCTGACAATTTGACAGGAATTCACTTTTCGTGCTTAATTTATTACTCTGTCCTGTCACCGTTCCCAGTCTGACTATAATTTGCTGGTTCTGATCGACAGTTCTCACTCCATCCACAACTGTGCCTCTCCGCTGACCTCTGGTAGGAATGTGGGAGGATTATTATTTGATGGACAGCTTAATGACAGTCTGCTCGACAGCATCATTGATACTCCCAGCCTATCCAGCCTCTGTCCTCCAATGCAGGTACAGTGACACATACACACACACACACACACACGCACACGCACACGCACACGCACACGCACACACACACACACACACACACACACACACACACACACACACACACACTGTAACTCATTTGTGGTGAGTTCTGTGTGCATCAAGGCTGCATCAAAAAGCGTAATCATTTCAACCCTATGGGGCTATATCTCAGGTGTCAAGGTCAACTCTACAGTCTTGCCCGTCAAAGAGGAGGTTGTTTGTGTGTCGTCATGGTGAGAGGATGGATGTGGTGTTTGGAAAGCACTGGATTACACAGTGTTTTGACTCTAAAGGTAAGAAATTGATAAGCCAATGTTATATTTTCATTTAACATAATTGTTTTCTTGTAGGTCGTTACATTCGTTCAAATCTGAACATGCCAACTAGTTTGCCCCCCCGAAGTGGAGGCCACAAAGACTATGACAAAGATTGTCCAATTACTGTGTTTGGATCAACTCAGGCTCGGCTTGTGGGTACGTTATAAGGGATAATATCTGATCTGAAAAAAATACTATGTAAGGTAAAGTTTGTTTAAAAAAAGTATGTATTAATTTGCTGTTTTCAGGTGAAGCCCTATTGGAAAGCAACACAGTCATAGACTTTGTTTACAGCTCCCCTTCTCTGCGCTGCATTCAGACGGCTCAGCACATTCTAAAGGGTAATGCATTTAACTGTTGCATTATTTTGCTCAAATCACTAACCTTTAATAAAAAAGACAATCACATAATAAATAAAAAACAATACTAGTAACAATCCTGCATAAACAGCAAAAGATGGTTAAATCGTGCAGAGAATCTTGTGTAAAATGCTGCAGTTTAGACAAGTCTGTGTAATATGTTTCTGTTATTTCCTTTTTTAAATGGAAGGTCTCCAACAGGATGGGAAGATTAAAATTCGAGTGGAGCCAGGATTGTTTGAATGGACCAAGTGGGTTTCAGGCACATGTTTACCCTCCTGGATCCCTCCATCTGAACTGGCTGCTGCTAATCTCAGTTTGGATACAACATACAGGTATACACACATTTCCATTTTATTACACAAGTATCTGTGAGATAAGATATTAAAAAATATAAAAAGGACTTTTAATCATTCAGGCAAACTGAACAATAACATAAAATCGTAAAACAATTCTTGTGTTCTTAGACCTCACTTTCCAGTTAGCAAGTTGACAGCATTGGAATCCTATGACACATACATCAACCGGAGCTTCCAAGTTACCCGTGAGATACTCTCTGAGTGCAAAAACCTGGGTACGGCCATATTCAAGACAACATATTGACTATTTAATGGAATGTGCCTATGATACCACACTAATCTCCATGTATCTCGTACACAGGGAACACAGTCCTGATTGTCGCTCACGCTTCATCCCTTGAGGCTTGCACTCGTCAAATGCAAGGACTAAGCCCTCAGAACTCCAAAGATTTTGTTCAAGTTGTTCGAAAGGTCTGTGCGCCTTCTTATCTACGGTGCTTCAAATCCTCTTGCCTTTATCCCCTGCTTATATCTCTGTGTCTGTTATGCATTATCACATCTGTTTCCTTCTTGTCTCTGTGCAGATTCCTTACTTGGGCTTTTGTGCTTGTGAAGAGTTGGGAGATACAGGCGTGTGGCAGCTGGTGGACCCACCCATTTTGCCTCTGACACACGGACCTAATCACAGCTTCAACTGGAGGGAAACGCTGATGCAGGAGTGAAGGTTTTGCCAGTTGGATCAAGTGCTGACAATACAACACAAACTCCTATATTGTTGGATGACCAAAAACAAGAGCAACAAAAAGACTCTAAACAACTGTGGCAACTGAATGAAGACATTGCTCAGGAACAATGTTGTTTAGTTAAGTGGAGCAACTAGCAAGGATTATACAGAGTTGGCGGACACGTTTTTTATTTCCTTTAGAGTGCATGACTCCAAAAAGCATTTTACACACAGGGTATTTATCTATGATATTTGGATTGTTTTTTTACACAATAAAGTAAAGTCATTTGTATTAAACTGTAATTTTCTGTTGCTCTGCCTCGCACTGTGACAAATGAAAATTGGAAACCATATTAACAGCTACATTCCTGTTGGAAAACGGCACAAAATTTTGACAATCCAGAAGTCGGCCTATAGGAGAACCTATAGGAGGACCAACCTTCATTTTTTTTTCCAATTATGTAAATGCCATATCAATATAAAAACATTTATTTATACTCATAATATCACCGCTATGACTCTATTGTATAAAACATGGAGGTCCTGATTTTTAATGCATTATATTTTGTACATGTTTAGTTATTGTAATTCCAAAATGAAGAACATTGTATTTATGATTTTAACAGCAAATAAAGTATTGTAAGAAATAGAAGATAAACATATCAGAACTAGCTGAACAAGTTAATATGTGACGAAGTATTACATTTTATTTCAAGAATAGGGTTTGTTTCGGAATAAAATAAACAACGACACATTTGAACAATAAATAATTTGTCTTTTTTGACCGCGCAAAGCCTGCAGAGCCTTTCTTACATATCATGAGTGCAGGCCTGCTGCGCCATGCTCCTCTTGGGACGCGCAACTTTCCTGTTAATGGCAGGTAAAATGTTTATTGCTATGCTTTTTATTCGTTTTAAAAAAAGTAAAGAGTACAATACCTACATATTTGTACAATTGCTACTTTGTTGTATTTTTTTTCCTTGAACACTGCTTAAACCAAAGAAGAATTGAACAAGATGGAGCAAGATGGCACTGAGCTAGAGGCAATTTACCTACACGTGGGTACCATTTTATTTATTTATGTATTTATTTTATTTTTTTGACCTATGATATATATTTATAGCCTATTGAGCGTCTATGAAATAAGACGATTGCAGAATCTAAAAATGTGTTAAGTTTAAAATTTATCAAAATGCTGACTCCTTCGCTCTGTTTTGATCATTGTGCGTAAACTAAGGCCTTTCATTTGTCCAGTGTAGAATGTAGAAAGAAATTAAAGCCACACAGTGAGTCGGTGGCAAAATCCATGCGTCCACATGAACGCTCGGTCTAAATGTTCATTACCAGAGGCTCGACACTAGATGGCGCTAAAGGACACCACAAACTCCCTGCGTTCAGAGGACATTTTTAGTTTACAAAGTAACGTCATGACAGCAGTTATTAATCCTACTTGTACAGGAGTAAGATCAAAAGAGACACCAAACTAAGCAGATCTATTAAATCCACATTACCTGTTTGTATTTTTTTTGTTAACCCTGAACTTCCTCGATAATTAATTCTTAAAGTGCCTTTAATAACAGTGTCTGAGTGGGCTCCTGCAGCAACAAGTGTGCAGAGAAGATCTACAACTATTTAGAGTGGTGTACTTTAGCACATTTTTCATTTAAATGCATTGATATAAGTAGTGAGTGGTAATATTATAGCTTTGATGTCTACATTTTTGTTCCTTAATTCTTTAAGGCAGAGAGATGTGCAGAATATTACATGATGTGTCAACTCAAAAAGTGGTTCTAATTTTTGTAATTTATAAATGACTCCTTCACCTAATTTCAAAGTAAAACCTTAATATTTCGTCTTCAGCCTTTGGACAACAGAGCCAGTCGTCGTGCTATAAGGTTTGACACAGCTGTCATGAGTTAGTGAGGCCATTTCATATTCTCAAGATGGGCCAAACTAGCTCAGAGCGCATGAGCAAGTCAAAGTAGTGTAGCAAATTTAGACACCAGCTGGAAAGAAGCACTGCAGTGTCGACAAGTCGCTGTCATCTCTGCTACAAAGGCTCCAGTCTGTTAAATTATGTTTTTGTAATACACCATTCAGCTGATCACCGTACATGTAGGCCTTAGCATATTGTGCGTATTTAAACAACATTTTCTTTTTCTTAAACATGGTAAGTGAGAGCTTAACATTGCACAGTCTACTTTCACCCAAGGGAGACATTGAGTGATGTTTCTGAGAGTTTGTATGAGTCCTCCCACTGTCTCTTTTGATAAAACTCAAATTTCAGCATTGTCTGCTTTATGGACACTTGGCCTTGGCTAAAGCACAAAATGACAGATACACTGTACATCTAAAATGAAATAGACTTAAACAAACTTTATTGATCCCTAAATAATGCTTTTTATATATTTATATGATTGATCCATAAGGGAAATTACTTTGACATTTATTAATTAGTACCGAACAATTAATTAATACTGAACATTTGCTGATTAGAATTCATTATGAGTAAATATTATTTTTTTGAAGTTGCAGTCCTTTCTCTTGAGTTTTGTCTTGGAGTTGTTTGGAGGGGGGTGGAGGGGGAGGGGTGGAGTAAGGTTGGAGCCACTGGAAAAGAAGCTGCTTCAGACTCTGTTACTGTGTTACTTTGTGTGTTTTTAGGTTTAGAGTGAGCGGAGTGCACCTGTGTGTGTCAGAAGAGGCTCTCACTGACCCCTCGTAGGCTAATCTGCTGTTTACCGCCGCTGTCATGTTGGCAGCCTGGAGCAGCTCTAAAGCAAGGCAGGCTCACAACAACTGGAGCTGGTGGAGGGTTAAAGAAGAGAGAGGATCTGCTTTTGTGCAGAGGAAAGAAACCAGGAACCAGCTCTTCCAAGTGGACTCAGGAGTGGGAGGAAACGGGTAAGTTCCACACAACAGCTGACTTTTGTTTGGTGTTTGGCTCAAGTTTGACGAGTGTTGCGGTGTCGCGGTGTTTATTTTTGTTTGCGCGCTCTATAAGAGAAAGAGAATCTGTGTGTGTTGCAAATTATACAATGCACAACATAATTGACTTATTTCAGGGTGTTTGGTGTACATTTGTTTGGAAGTAACTTGTTTATAGTCACAAATACAGACACAGATCATTCACTCAAAGTAATGGTGGTGTGTACTTGTATATTCTTTGTTTATGCGCTAACTTGTTTTATGCAAAGTTTTGCAGTTTTGCAGTTGCAGGAAGATTTCTGTTTTTGTGTGACATCTGTCAGATACTGCTGACACGACCACATATCAGAAATAGTACTGTAATGACACTTTTAGATAGATAGATAGATCTTATTGATAAAAAGATCAAAAGAAATTCATAAAGTTTCCTATAAATTCATTATGACACTGTATATTATTTAACACTAAAACTAGCTAATTAATAGCTTTAAAATGCATGTGCTGTGTCATTTTAAATTAACTGCTCAAAACCTTTTGGATTGGCAATTAGCTTTATTTTCAGTTTTGAGTTAGGGAGACGGACCTAGAGCAAGACTTTTAAATATCTAAAAAGCAGCAAATCCTCACAATATGGCTCAAGTTGCAGTGACAACGAAATCACTGCAGAATCATGTAGATTGAAGCAATGAAAACAAAATTCCAACAGTTGTGTGTAATTTTCCTGATTCGAAAAGTGTGTCAGAAGAACCTCAGTGCCTTAGCGGTTCGGAAAAGCCTGAACACCAGAGAGTCATTCTAGAGCTAATAAACAATACAGCAACAATACAGGTCACCCTATATTTCCATTTGCTTTGTATAACTTATACTCTCTGTTCACAGGTGTAATATATTCTAGACATTATTTTAGTAAATATACTAAATACTAGAGGTCAGAAGTCAAAGCCAAATGTCAAGTGCACTGTGATCTGTGGAAACTCATGACCTCATGATTGTGGTCAAACAACAAGTGGTTATAAAATCAGAATAAAGATAAATAAATAATAGAGAGCAGTATAGTGGAGCTAGACCTGCTATAACAACCCTAACCTAAATGTGGCTGGCATAGTAACATATAGCAAACACAATACCGTACTTATGCTATTCTATATAAGGAAATACTATTACTAATACTAATATATATATAGTATATTGAGAAACACTTTTTCCCCAGTTTGGTGGCAGGTACGCTGAGCTGGTTGAAGGCCTGTGTGCCGTCTCAGGAAATCCTGCAGGGAAACACATTCAAATAGCTTTAAAATAGCGTTCCTATTTTTACAGGTCTCTGGTGATTAAGACTGATGGGTGTCATTTTGGTCCCATTTTTCCCCAGATTTTTTCTTCTAAAAGTTCAAATATGAATTTGTTTTTTGAAGTTATGAGCACATGGCATGGCAAGTTGATCACATTCTATTTTCACTGAATCTAATGTAAAATTCTTCTGTATTAGGCGAAATTACAATAATTACAATAATATGTGGGAGTTGTTTGTAAAAGAAAGTCTAATTTCATCCTGAGTTGCTCATAATCAAACAGAGATTTATGGAGCTAAATTATACAAGTAGTTAAGTAATAACTCTGGTCGCACCCATTAATTATGGATAGTTTACAAAATGGTTTAGATGGAAACTACAGGCATTTAGTGCAAGCCTCAAATGAACTGATACCTCTTTTAATTCTCACACAGTTTACACAAAGTGCAGAAAGTGATGGTTTACCATAAAATTCTTCTGCCTCTGGTGGTTTAGAGTGCTCATTTGGCCTAAAATCAAATTTGCATTATTTCTAAGTAAATACTTTTATTAATTCATTTTTAGTTTTAATATTTTTTCTGCTTAAATGTATTAAAACTTAAAACCATATCAGACCAAGATTCTAAATGAATCTCCTTCATAGACTGATCAATTGTTTGGCCTGACCAGATATAATTTTAACACCTTAATGCTAAGGCCAACTGTACAGACTGTGATTATGCTGCCCCATTATAAGTTATATTATTTTTCTTTATCTTAGTTTTATTATGCAGGGATCTGAAAAATCTAAAAAAAAAAGTCTATATATCGACAGAGATTATCTGGATTTTGACAGAACTTTACAACGATGCGTGAATCTGGAGCCTTACCTTGTCTATCTGATTCAGAGGGTGTGACTGACAGGCAGATTAAGCAAATCAGAGAAATGCTTTGTTCACACTAAAAACAAACTGTTTACACAAATAAAGGGGAAGAACAACATAAAGGACTGAGAAACAGCCAGATTTGTACAACATCAACAAGCACCAAACTACCAAAGAAATTATATATTTTGTTCTGAATATTATGAGTATTTTGGAGAGGAGATGGCTAACGCATTTGTGAGACACATATTACAAATTAGCAGCTGTGGTTGGATCAACTTAGGACGAAGGATTTTAACCCTCTGTCTCTGCTTCC
>JACN01090219.1:0-11881 GCA_000787155.1 Scartelaos histophorus | reverse complement strand
GGACAGATTAATCCAGGACATGAAGCTAGTTAGCATTAAGGCAGCAGTTTTTCACCTTTTTGTTGAAAATCAAACACCTAAACAAGCCTAAGAATCCTCGTATTGATCACAGACTGCTGAAAATGAGCTGTTTAAATCCATTTTGTATTGACTTTTTCAACAGCCAACAATCTAAAACTGTTTCTCGGTGTTTGCTAACGTTTGCATTGCGTCTCCGTGGTAACTACACAGCATTCCACTATAGAGATCCACGCTGAACACCCCCAGCGTGACGTCTCTGCTGTCAGTATCCACAGGCTCGGAGGAAATACGCAAACTATGAGTGTAATTCTGAACTGCACTTTTGGGACCATGTGGGAAACTGCAATATGAACTGTAGTTTAAGGCCACGAAGGGATTTTGTAATTGTTTGTGCGCAATGTGGAAGTGAATATGCGTGTTTTTTCTTTTCTATGGATTTTGCAACTCTTGGTCAGTGGAATGGAAGCATTTATATGACATTGTTTGGATGCCGTCTATTTCCAGTGTGTGAGACAACACAGGCTTATATTATCTTGTCAGAAATTACTACACACATATAAATCCATACACAAACTAGATGCCCATTTGAACAAGTATCAATCAAAATAAAAAAATACTGCATATAGGTCAGAATCGGATATTTCCTGAATAGTCTTGATCTATGTCGGAAATATGAACGTGTAATATTTTCGGCCTTGGCAAACTGCGTAGTACAATACTAACAATATTAGTGAACACCTGTTTATAGTATCTTTCATAGGATTCCATCAGTTGTACTCTCATAACTTATTTCAAACTGTCATCTGGTCTTGTATATAACAGATGTGAAACTGAACACAGATCGACCGATATGGGATTTTCCCTTAGAACTATAATAAAATCTGGAGGGTGAACCCAAGGTGGTGTTGTATTGTTTTCAGTCGCCTGTGCTCATTGGTGCACAAGCCTAAATATAATTTTCTCTTCTGAATTTACTTCCTTAATTCTGGCTAGTGCCTCCCACCTTTGTGATGCCTGTAACGTGCAGTGTGGAGTGTTTGGACCAATCAGAGCCAGAGCTGTGAGAGCGGAGCTACAGCGGCTCAGAGTGGGACAAGTCTTACAAAACCAACTTTTAGGTGCTTTGAGGATTTTAAAATAAAAAAAAGTTTATGTTATGAAAATAGAAAAGATTTCCTACAAAATCTGACCTTTGTATAAGCTGGGCCTGGCAGCTGAAAACACAGGCAGTTTGAATTCCCAAAAACTGCATTGCGCTCTGTGGGAGAATTCTTTCTGGGCCCAAGCTCCCTGAAGCTGCAGTACCTGGAGCAGCCACTAGTTGATCTGAAGCCGGGACATAGGGGGAGGGACTTATCCAGTTTTTATTATAGAACCGTGGTTTTTCCATGTCCAGTGCCGATACCGTTTGTTACTAAGCATTTTCCTTAATATCAAAATTAAGTTAGAAATGTTTGTATTGTGAAAATACCAATGAGAAATACTCAAATACTAATAGGTTTGTCAGAAAATGTACAGAGAACATTACACTGTAAAAAAAAGTGTGAAAAAGATGTGTAACTTTTCTGGTGGAGGGTTCGTCACCTGCTTGTTTCTATGGAGATGTCATCGCTGTGCCTTGAATGTTCCACAGTGTGACATTAAACAGCTCGACTTTATATTTACTCAGTCACAGGTGGTTTTATAGCTCAAAAATACCTACAAAAACAGGCATTCTGATTGTGGTTACCTTTTCACAGATCTGACCTGTAACTTGGTCTGGTTTGGTCTCCATGAAGATAGGAAGGTTTAATGCCACACTGTGAAACATTCCAGACAAAGCTTAATCATAAATCAGTATACGCGCAACTATCAAATCTCAAACTTGCCATTTTTAGACCATAGAATTTCATTAGCAAACAGCAAAATGTCTTCTATTTTAATTTAAAAATATTATATAGCCTTTAGTTTAGATCTTCTGAAATTCCTGTGAGTCTTGCATCAGATTTCAGCACTACCTAAAGCGTAAATGCTCCCGGACATGTTTGAAAAGCGCTCTTTAAACTAAATCCTACTTGTAAAACATACACCGCAAATCGAATCTAATCCAACAATTTTTTTTTTCATTTGGCCCAAAAAAAACACATTCCCAAACCAAACCAAAATAGCGCTTTTTGAAGAGCGGGTGAGTCATAAAGTTAGAGACCGAAAACCTCCCTGAATGACTCACGAGATGTGGAAATGGGCCGTTATTATTGGAGCCAGTGTAATAGGCCCAGAACAATACAGGTGATGTTTGGTTCAGACTACAGGCCACCAATAGTCCTACTGTCACACCCAACGTTAGTCACTATGTTCAGCGGAGAAAGGAGAGAAAATACATGCTCTGAACCAATCAAAAGCCGAGAAAATCGTACCCGCCCAACCTTAAATACTCACTATAAATACTAAATTTGCATTGTTCCATAAATGATAAATGGAACAATCATTTTTTTGGTCAAAATCGGTGCGGTTGTGTTGATACTTGCGAGCGATATCATCAACATTCCCAGGTGTGTGATGCTATCTGTAGGCATGCTCTGTCTGCAGGTCTGTTAGACTTTAATCTGAGCTTTGTTTTAACGCAATCCACCAGACCAGAAAGAGCCGCCGTCGCTGGAGCTATGTCAGCTGAGGTGATCTGTGACGTTAAACTCTAAACATTCGTCACTCATTAAGGTTAGTCACAAGCTAGCTAGCGTTAGCCAACAGTTTTTTGGTTAGTCACTCTCACTTTTGTTGAAAATCTAACCTAACAGGACCATGAACCCGCGGACTGATCACAGGCTTGTTTAAATATTTTTTCTTGAGTTTTCAGACAATGTTAATACTTTCTTTTCATTCTTTCCTAATTGGTGCATTGTGTCACCGTGGTAACTACTGAACATTTCGTCATAAACATCCAGGCAGAACACCCCCAGCGTGATGTCACTGCAAAGTATAAATAAGTTAACGTTTATTTTTAACAATATTGTGCATTTAGATTATGTTTTTTGTCATCCTGTTTGGTAATTGCGTCAGTGACAACCTTTAGTTTCATTATTATCATTTATGTCACTTTTCAAAATACGTTATCATGGCCAACCTGACGCCTCAGCTGATTGGTCAACTTAATTTTACTTTCTCTTCTTTATCAGTCGCCATCACTCATGCTTGGTCTCGCTCCGTTTCAATTTCCCAGAACAGAAAAAGAAACATATCAGCATGTATCAGCACTTAGGAATGATAAAAAATAGATCTAGTGAACCTTTATAGAACAACAAACTGCGATACACTGACAGTAACTCATTAAAGCGATACCAGGGAACCTCTGCAGGCGTCTCATCAGCACAATTCCATGGAAAGAGAAAGTTGGAACTATACTTTAAAACATTCACTGTACATATAAATACATTTTATACAATACTGTGGAAGATTATAGCCAAGGACTCCACTGTGTATTACAAACACTAGGATGAACTTGTTACCCAAGTGAAAAGGTTAAACTTATTTTAGATGTTTCCACTGAGAGCAGCTCTTTCAGTTACAAGCTGCAACTGTCTCCACACCTGTGACTGGAGGCCCCTGAATCTGCAACTTATTCGGCTTTTCTGTTTAAAGTTTTATCCATGTTTAAACTTGTACATGTACAGTGTGTAAAGATATGAAAGATATAAAATATTGTTATTCTGTTATTCTAATTCTAATTCTAAATACTGCTATTCCCAATTTATTCCTAACACAAGAGTATTTGCACAGACAATGGAGGGAGCAGGATTTGAACCCCAAACTTTCAGGATTAAAAGTCAAATAAATGTACTGCATACTGCCCTGTTGCCATCCCTTGAAGTTATTTCCTTTCTTCATTAAGTATGCATGTATATACAGTATATATATGTAATTTTTCCCATTTATTTCCCAGTATTCTCATATCTCCAAGAAGATAAGGTTGAAGAAAAGGTGAAGAAAAGGTTCAAAATGCCCCCGTACCTTCACTTGGACACGTCTTGATGTCCGTAAATCCGTTCAGTGTCTCTGTCGTCCTCTGATGGTTTGTACGCGTTGCTTCCGTGGTAGTAGTATTTGGACTAGTTGTAGTATTTGAAGTAGTTGTCGTAGTAGTAGTAGGATTGGTAATGCTGGAGCTCCCCCCATGGTCAGGAGGTTCTGGGGAGGCTCCTCGCTCCTCGTCCATGGGCTCAGGGCTGCTCGGAGGAGGAGGAGGAGCTGGAGGGACTACAGATGGAGCCTGGAAGTATAAGAACACAAAATATCTTTATAAAATTGACATATATTAGTATTGTAGTATTCTTGTATAAGTACTTTAAGCAGTTTGCAGTTTTCCAAAATTAAACTTTTCTATTCCTAACATTGAAATGATTCACCTCCTTGAGTGTGTAAGCACATTTCACAGGCTGGAGCGGAGTTTTGCAGTATTACTAATAACAACTAGCATGCTAACAGCCCAACATCACTACTTCCCGGTTTACAGACGATAAAAACACTTTATACTTCGACGCAGACAGCACAAAGCGGCCTCGTATGATCCTTGAGAGCTACATTTTACACTTACAAACCCGGTATATTTAGGATGACTTCTTCTTTTAAACTGAAAACACTTCCACCTTGTGATGTCATCAGTACAGGAAGTGCTCCACGGTGTTTTCCGACTCCATACACCTTCGCTGGAATAATTTGGATGGCTTTTAAACCAGGAATTGCCGATCTTTACTGAACTAAAGCTTTTTAAAAAATAGCCAACTTGAAAACTACCACTCCATGACATCACTAGGTGGAACGGAGCATCTTGAGCTTAATGCAGATAACAAATAACGCAGGATTACTCGAACATGTCCGAATGAACCAAAACACGACTTCACTTACGATTTTGGAGAGGTAATGGTGTTCAAACCTGAATTAAAGCTCACAAGAGTAAATTTCGCGTAATATCGGACCTTTAACTTCAGTCCTTTCACTTTCTACGCTCTGTGAAATATTAAAAAAAACATGTTTACTCTTATGGTGATTAGTACCTGCTTATTTTTGACCTGATCTGACTAATAGGGCGTGTTCAAATACAGACATAGACTCAGAGGTGACAGAGGGAGGAGTAGACGAGACCTGAGCCAGCACGAACAGCTCCCAGCTATTAAAATAACTCTGATCCACTTTACACTAAAACCCTGCTATCAAACTACAACATCTCTCACACACACACACACACACACACACACACACGGAGGGCAAGCGTCTCAACATGTGGCCCGCGCTCTAAAGTGGGTCATGGGAGAACGAGCGTGGAGCTAAAAGTGCAAAGCAAAAAAATGAGCAGAGTGAATTAGGGACTTTCTGCAGAGCGACATAAAAGAGCAGCGTACAGAATAAAAGTAAGCAGAAAAGTAAAAAAATCAGATTTGAACATTTTAACAAGTGTCAATACTAAAAAGTTTTACATGAAAAGTAAAAAAATTCACATTTACAGAACAGTTTTTGAGTTACATGTATTCAGAACGTGTTTAAAACTAGATTGTAACATAAAGAAGTGTTGAAAATGTGTGTTATTTGGTATCAAAATTAGTTGTTTTAGAAATTTTAGTACCGTGACAACACTACATGCTACTGAAAATCTAAGAATCTCATTATAATGTGTGTCAAAATAAGTCAAAATACTCTAAAGATGTTATAAAGTCATTGTAGTTAAGAGCTCTTCAAACATGTTCTGAAACGCATGGGGTTCTTAAATGAGTTCATCAGTTCATTTTTCAGGCTTTTCTAAAATGTGAAAGCTCCTGGATGTGTTTGAAACGTGCATTTTTAAGTTTAAAGCGTAAATTGCAAAACTTTCATAACTGCAACTTGTTTTTTCTTCAGATGGTGCAGCTCTTAAAAAGCAAGTCTCCAATCCAAACCAAAATTGCGCATCTTGAAGAGACAGAATAAGCTGAAGAAAGAGTTAAATGTAAAAATAACAAAGTGGTGTAGGGGTATGTAAGTCAAAGGTATTTTATTTTATTGTTTAAGCAAATGGAAGGATATAAAAGTGTTAGGATTGTGCAGGGTTCTATAGGATAAATGTGGCTGTCTACTGAAGGGGCGTTTTGACAGCAGCACGATCAGATAAGCCCAGTCTCCTTATGAATAGGCCAATGCAGCTCAAGTCACGTGCCAATGCAGAGCGCGCCCCCGTCTCCAGGGCTGCTCAGCTGGACAGCTGTGTGCGCGCTCTCGACACTGGCGACGCACTCGCCGTCCTCAAAGTTTACACTACTTTATCTTTTAAAAACGTGAAAAAAAACAAACGCAACATTCACAGAAGGGGAGCTCGGGTGCACGAATGGTTCAGATTAAACGCATTTTGAAGCGCAGTTGTGAAACTTTTGGCAGAAATAAAACATCAACAAACCCAAATAATATTGGAGTCTGTCCAAGTCTGTGCACACTCACGTTTCAGAAAGCACTTCATATGAACTTTTGTGCACCGTTCTCCTATTCTAATCGTCACAAATGTGCACAAATCACTTCTGTAACTCCTGCAGAAAAGAAAAACAAACCCGTACCTTATCGGAGGCTGAGCGCGGTGCGTCGGGTCTGGACTAATTCATTCTTCGGCCGGTCCAGGTGGACACTTCGCCCTCAGAGCCTTTACAGACCCAAATTCCTCCAGCACAGCCGCAGCTTCGCACGAACACAAGCCCGCTCCTCGGTGCAGACTCTCGCTCCTAAATCCCACAGAATTCAGCGCAGAACCACCATCGGACCAAACTTTTCTCCTCGCCTTGAAACTTCTCCCTCCCGGCTCGCCTTGCACTCCTCCAGATGTGTCGGTGCACTCGGCTCTCTCCGAGCGCTTTGTCCGCGCTCCTGACGTCTCCAAAGCGCCGAACTCGTGCGTAAACTCGCTCCAAAGCTGGTGAAAAGCGCCAGTGGTCCCGTGCGCTCGGCTTGTTGTCTCCCTTACCTCCCCTCGCAGCCTCTTGCCTAAGTTTGCAGTGCAGTTATTGGACAGGAAACTCCAGTCAGCGAGATTGCGCTTCCTCCGGGCTACAAACTAGTTGGGCTGAGCTACGCTGTCATATAATTAGCCGCTAACCCGAACCAGACACGGCACTAACACGGACTAAGCTTTCATCAGGAATTACGAGCCCAAACCATATGTTTTTACAATAGGGCTGCAGCGCCTCGGAATAGTCTGTGCGTATATACTTGTGCATCATAAGCGTGTACTTAACACTTTCAACCGCGCGCACATAAAATTTGGAGACTGTGTTGATATGTCTGTGGTCTGTAGCACTGGGTAGACGATAACTATATATAGGCCTTGTAAAATATGACGGTTGATGGTTGAATTTCCAATTACTTTTATGGGTAATTTTCATTTTTTGGTCCAAATTATTGCACAGTTTTTATAGGCTTATGTAGGCTATTATACTACTGCTCCTACTGAATCTATGCTGCTGAACTTTGAACAGGATCAATAAAGTATCTATCTATCTATCTATCTATCTATTTATATGTGTGTGTCTATCTATAGTAAAAGAAGGCTAGTAGGAGTAGGTAGATTTATACTTATATACACTTACTAAAGGAAAAAAACATAGGCCTAGTACATTATACAAAATGATGTAATGGATGGAGCCAATACCCTAAAGGGGCTTAACATGTAGTATCCTATAAATCACAAATATTACAATAAAATAATAATAAAACTGTACAGAATGCATGTATTTGTATGTGAGATTCTGCGTGTATTTATTTTGAGCAAGTAAGCAATTTTCATTCTTTTATAAGTATTATTTGTTTGACATTAGTTTGTTTGACATTATTTGTCAAAAAAGTGAGTGGGAAAAAGAAAACGTATTTGATCCCACCCACTTCTTCTTATTTAGCATATAATATGAGCTTTTTTGCATTCTTTAAATATTTTACATTAGACCATTTCCAGCTTCAGTCCTTGTACAGGTTGGTCTCATAAATGAAAAAATATTAACATAATCATTCATGCATTAAATCAGTAAGTAAAATAGTCCCATTCCGTCTCCACTTCCACATATCCGTCTATATTTACAGTTCATGTTTGTGTATTCTTATAGAGCAGGTCGGTGCGTTCAGGTTTGTTCAGTTAAATCCATTGTTTGGTCTATTTGTACCTGATATGATTTCAGGGAAACAGAAATGACAAAAAACAACGACAAATTTGTCAAAAAAGTGAATGGAAAAAAGAAAAAGTATTCGATCCCACCCCCTTCTTTTAATTTAGCATATAATATGAGATTTTTTGCATTTTTTAAATATTTCACATTAGAAAATTTCCAGCTTCAGTCCTTGTACAGGTTGGTCTCATAAATGGAAAACGTGGCAATAAAATACAATGCATATTAACATTAAATCAGTAAGTAAAATAGACCCATTCCGTCTCCACATCCACGTATCCGTCTATATTCACAGTTCATGTTTGTGTATTCTTATAGAGCAGGTCGGTGCGTTCAGGTTTGTTCGGTTAAATCCATTGTTTGGTCAATTTGTACCTGATATGATTTCAGGGGAGGCTGTTCCGGAGGCTTATGGCTCTGCGGGAGAACGATGACGGACCAAAAGCATTTCTGCATCTTGGAACCCTGCCCTCTGCTCCGGCTGTGGACCGCGGGGCTCGGCGGGTCTCCTGAAACGAACACCACAGACTTTCTCAGTGGAGGCAGCTGAATGATGAATAATTTTAAATAAGGTAAACATTTGATTAGATTTTTCAATATTTAAGTATTTATATTTGAGCAGTGGTGGTACAGGCAAGGCTTTTTATTATGGATTTTTAGTGCTCGTTTAGACAGAGCGCGTTTATCTGTATCTCTGTATAGTAGTAGTAGTAAAAGTAGGTAGATTTATACTTATTTACACTTACTAAAGGAAAAAAACATAGGCCTAGTACATTATACAAAATGATGTAATGGATGGAGCCAATACCCTAAAGGGGCTTAACATGTAGTATCCTATAAATCACAAATATTACAATAAAATAATAATAAAACTGCACAAAATGCATGTATTTGTACGTGAGATGTTCTGTTAGAAAGACATAAGCCTACATCAAGCTGAAATGTAAATGCATGGAAAAGTTATTCAGAAGCAGCATTTGAAGTGTTTTTACATGACAAAATGTAATATAGTAGTAGCTGTAGTAGCATTTGCAGTATTCGTAAGCTCTAATGGCAAATAATAGTATCCAGATGATGTGAAAGTGATTGAGATATTACATTTCCATTAAGATTCCTTAGGTGAAATCATCCGAATGATTCTAGTGACGTGTACGCAGTTTTAAAAAAGCAACGGAGCACTTCCTGTATTACCGCATGTGCGATTTTTGGGTTTGCGTGAATTAAACGAAACACAACTCCAGGTCTATTTGTGAGGGGCGAACATTGGAACATCCAGTAGATCAGAAAATAGCGCAATATGAAAGTTAGATTTAGAGTTAGAAGTAGTAGTAGTACTGCCCATTGAGGTGCAGTATTCCCACGGAAGAGAATGAGGTACATCGAGGTACTTCATTCTCCTCCGTCTTTCTTCCCATGTATTTCGGTAGCAGCTCTTCATGTTCTTGTCCGTTCATGAGCGATTAGGAGCCTTGTATTCCACAGTGGTGAGGTGCAGCTGTTTGGCCCATGTGAACCGTGAGTCAGAGCGTTACTAGAATAGAGCTACAGCCACGTTTACTGAAAGTGTGTAAACAAATACACAGACGCAGTGAGTCAGGGCCACATAAAACTCTATTAGAGAAAGAACAGCGGTGTTTACAATAGGAAATTCTTATGATTTGAGACGTTAAAGATGTTCTAGGAGGCTGCTACCTGTGTTTTTGTCATTCTTTTGCTTGAGTTAGATGGTCCGCAGTATGGCATTAAACTTGATCTCCATGGATACAAGTAGACAAGGCTTAAACGTCCACACTTTGGCAAAACTTTACAAAGACGAGTGGATCTGGAGCTGTATCCAGTCTCTAATTTCAGATTTCAGACTGAGATACAGCGTGAATTTTCTCAGAATCAACAATTAAAGCCCCAAAAAACTATTCAATATCAGGTAAAAGACGTTATATATTTTGTTCTGAACCATACGAGGACCATACGATGTCTTCCACATTTGCGGGACATCTGATACAAATTAACGTCTGTGGTCTCAATTTTTGGACAGAAGTTTTTCATGCTCTCTGGTCCAGTTCCAAACCCTTCTGGATTTGAACAGAAATGTAGAAGGGACCGGCTGGTGAGGAAACCAAGTTATAGGTCAGTTCTATCCATGCGTTTCAGCTTCCTGTTATATAGTGCCATTGTGAGGACCGTCGACCACTTAAAAGATATATTTTATTATAAATAGTTAATTCTTCTGGTAAACATCTTAACTTTTAATCATTCTGAAACCCATGGATGTAGAGACAACTCGGGTCACGTTAAGTTATTCACAGTTATTATATCTGTATTTCAGTAAATGCGTAAGGTCATTTGAAAACATCTCAACATGGTCCCCACAAGTCCTTTTATGCACAGAAAATATCGGTAATGTTCCGTCATCCAGCTTTAATTGCGTTCGCAAAATCAAGAACACTAAATCCATTCCTAAACGCGTGACAGTGAAGCGATGCAGTCCGTCGTGCGCATGGGGGCAAGTCTTCAGCGTTTCATCTCGGCCCAAGAACTTATAATGTAGTTCCAAGTCTGTCGGTTCTTTATGGTTAGATCGTGTTAAAATAAAGTCTAACGAGCCTCAGATAAAACTTACATTTAGCATCGCACCGCACCCCCAGGGATTGTTGATGATGTCAGCTGCAAAGTATCGACACAACATCACATAATATTTCTGAAATGGTTTTAATTTAACGTAGGCAAATGAGCCAAAATCATTCGAATTTATTGCAAAGAAGCAAAGACATTAAACAGATATAGAAGCCCTTATTAACTTATAGAGCCAGATTTTAGTGCTTTAAGCCCAATTCGTACGGGATTAGTTTTACCTGTGGACCTTTGGTGATTTGTAATAATTCCAGAAGATGCCGGAGATCTTAATCCTGTGTGAATGCGCCATGTCTGTCATTTGTCAAGTAAAAATTCTGCTGCAAATGACCTACTATATCTAACACAGACGTCCGGTGATAATACTAGTCCGTGCCAATCTGCATCTTAGTGTTTGTTGTTGTCATTGGAAACTTTTATATCTCTTTCTTCCCTTTCCGCGGTCTTTTCTCTTTCAATCTCTGTGTCAGTAAAATAGAATAATCTCTAACGCAGAGGTAATTTGCAAATTACCAGACGTCCCCATGTTATACTTTCAGGTTATGTTGCGAATAGGGGCAAATTATGTTAAAATATTGTAATATTTTTATAAGACAAAAAAAAAAAAAAAAAAACAACCTATCACTTTATGACATCACAAGGTGGAACGGAGCTTTTTAAGCTTTAGTGATATAGACAGATGAATAATATTACTCAAACGTGTGAATGAAACAAAACACAATTTCATGTTTTTTTAGGGGATAACTTTCGAACTCAGATTAAACTGAGTGAATCATTTCCTGTTTCTCTATCTTTGACTTTCTCATAAAACAAAAGATAAGCACCATTAGCAAAAAGTAGTAATTTTATTAAGTATGCTTCCATATAACTATGTCAAGTATACTACAGACCATGTACTTTTACTGTATACTAACTTTTTCAGATTTGAACATTTTAAGTTTACAAAAAAGTATACTTTAAAGTTCATTTTAAGTTTGTAAAAGTACATTTTAAACTATACCACAATTACACTTCTCTATATACTGCCATTTAATGGTAAAATGGGAAATGGTCAGTTTTATATAGTGCCTTTCCACCTTTAA
>KN508728.1:10448-30011 GCA_000787155.1 Scartelaos histophorus | reverse complement strand
TGGAACATAATTCTGCTGACTTTTTAATGTAAACTGTGCTATAAAAATAAAGGTGGTTTGAAAAAAACATCCCCAAAGCAGGACATTGTCGTTAGCATCTTAGTATTGCCGTCCTGACCTTTGAAAGTATTGAAAAGTGCTAATGCATAAGGTAAGTAAGGAAGAACTTTGGACCTCTGCAAAACTAGGTCTGTTTTTCATGTTTTCAGTACAGCGCAGTTAAAATACGCGTTTAGTTTTGTTTTAAAAGTGCAACATGTAACTTTGAGATGTTATTGCTGTGCCTGAAATGTTATAGAGCATAGCATAAAACTATCTTCCTCCATGGAGACCAGCAGGCGGAGTCACTAGGGCCATTTTTAAGCATTTTCATCGACTTATTTTCAAACCATCGAAAATGTGGAACTCATTTTTTGGATATTCTGGCGGAAAATTATTACCTCAAATTAAATATTCTGATTTCAAGACATTTTAGCTCATGCGGCAATTCTTTTTGGCAGTAGTAGCTGAAGCTTGAGGGAGAAATGATAGTGTTAAGAGACCAGTTCGATGGCCCACAGTGAGAAGAGCAGGGGTATTAATCAGTGCATTCCCCTGTGTGTTCAGAAGCGCTATGTTAAAAAGAGAGTCTAGTGATCCAGAGTCCAGAGCGGAGGTGCCTGGAGGAGAGCGTACCGACAGGCTGGCTCTCCCGGCCGTGGGGCGCACCAGGAGGGAGGGCAGGGAGGAGGCTGGGGCCAGGCGGGGGGTGCTCAGCTGGGGCAATACACACACACACATACAGTTGTACAGATCCAATACATCAACAAAGACATATGGCTGCTTTCAAGTGCACAAAATTGAAAAAAATAAATAAATAAATTCTAGATATATTTCTCTTCTAGATTTTTTTTTTTTTGACAAATTATGAAATAGTAACAAATCCTCCATACACCTTTTAAAACAAAAACTCAGTCCACAGTGCACATTTAGTCTATTCAGACCATTAAAAGGAACTGTATGTATGATTTAGAATTAAAATGTCCTAAATTTGACTTCACTTTGTATCTGTGTCTCTAGATATTAGGTAAACATGTCAAATGTGGTAAACATTCTAATCCTGGTTTATTCTTAATTTTCAAAAACATTGCAAAACAACGGTAAAGTTGCTTATGTTAAATTTTTTTTTTCGGTTCTCAAGATTATCCAATCAGAAAATTGATTTAAACATAAAAAGTCTCAGTGTGGACCCAGCACACAGTCCGAATCTTTTATCCATCTACCAGTGCCACTACCTAAACCCAATCATGAATTGGTGCTAGTGCAGCCTCATCCTCAGCCTCTCTGAGAATGAGACAAACTTTGATGTGTCTCTATCTGGAGGTTAAGACTCTGGCGACACAGGTTCAGTTGTGATTGTGATCTTTTTTTTTTAAAACTGTCAGAGGTTACATACAATTCCTTTAAATCAAACGTCAGCCCACAGTGCACATTTCAACTTGTTCAGACCATTAATGTGGTACTATAGCTTTTCTGGTGAGGGTTCCGCTACCTGCTAGACTCTAGAGATTGTCTCAAACTTTCCAAACTATGGCGTCAAAAGAGTTACAAGCTTAATACAAAAATTCCATGTTTCAGCACACAGTATGTCTAAACTACAGAATTAGTAGTAGCTTGTAAACAGAATAAGATCATGAAGAAAACATTCACAAATTCAGTGGAACCCCTGTAGCCCTAAAACATAGCCATTTTACAGCAGCGTTCCTGTGGTTCATGTAGTTTAGCTCACCTTTGTAGAGCGACGGGCAGAGGTAGTAGGAGTAGTAGTAGAGGGCTGGAGTACAGTTTAAACAGTACACAAAGACACATCCAGGGGGCACGAGAGGGAGATCAGAGGCACAGGGTCTTTAATTCACATTTCCCCAGCCCATATTCATTTGACTGACCCGACAGCATGCACCGACACACTGCACCGTGCAATACCAGGCAACGTGAGGAGAGGTTAGCCAGCATGCATGGATATGGAATACACCAGTGGATATTTTAGTCCATGAATGAAATGAAATGGGGAAGGGCGAGTAAAAGGGAAATGTTTCAAGGTAGTGGTGGTGTTCAGTGAGAAATGAACAAGCCAGAAGCACACAGTTTGAAGGATGTCGTATATGGAGTTATTATAATACATATAAAATAGTAATATATTGTTGGTACGTATTGTTATTTCTACAGATCGGAAAGAAAATAAAAATAGCTTTGCAGTAGATTCCTTTTAAAATAACAGATTTTTAAAGAGAAATTAAAAGGTCCTATAGTACACAAATTGACTTTTGTGAGCTTTAAGTCATGTTAGAATGTTGTTAGCTCCTTAAAAACATATCTGAAGTTGTGTTTTGTTTCATTCACACATGTCTGAGTAACCTTTTATTATTAGTTTGTCTACATCTCCAAGGCTCAAAATGCTCTCTTCAACCTTGTGATGTCATGAAGTGGAAGTTTTCAAGTGAACAGCTCCTTAAACCTTTAGCTCAAAAAAGATCAGCCATTACAGGGCAGAAATCATCATCCAAATGATTCTAGTGAACCTCCACTAGAATCATGAAGTATGAAGTTTAAAAACACAATGGAGCATGTCTTGCATTACAACATGACATCACAAGGTGGAAGAGAGAGAAAAACTTAAATCTTCAGGGTTTGTGAGTCAAACAATTGTGATTAAACTCCAGATATGCTTAAGATGTGGAAACTACATTATACAAAAGAAAATGTAAATAAATAACATGGTAATATAGGCTTTAATGCCAAAATATTTTTTTTAACCATATTTGAACATTATCCCTCAATTACCTGCTCAAAACTGTATTTAGTTGGTTTAAATGTTCTGCACTCAGCCACTGTTTAATACCTACTTTGTTCTTTTTTTCTTAAACGATGATGAACATGAGGTTTAGTAGCGTCACATAGCCATTTTGGCCCAAGTATTAAAATAAATACACATTGCTCACTACCACAAACTGTGGCTATCCAGTGTGGGGGCTGTCAGATGGAAGTATTTTTAGATAAATATTGCAGTTGAAAATGTCCAAATTATAGCTAAATAAATTATAATGAACTATATAGTAGATTAAGGCATAATATATTATTTGGATATGATCAGTAGACAAAAAAGCGGGTTGCACCTTTCTCTTGTTTAGTTTTTTATATTGTTTTAGTCAGTTATATTTCTACCCCTTGGCGGAATAATCCAAAGCAAACCTATGATTCCAATCTTTCCAAGCCTATATTGTGGAACAAGCAATAACAACTTGATGCCAGTAGTGTTTGAATGGTTTAAGTTGCATGCAGATGAACAGAGAGTCAGTGAGAGATGAACAGAGAGTCAGTGAGAAGAACCACAACCAAAGCAAGTGTGGTAGAACATGTGTATACCTTCTTAAGTCCTGCAGGGGTCTGGAAAAGAGGGTCAGAAAAATACACATAAATCACCAATCTATAGCTTTACTGACATAGAAAGCTCCATTCTTTGTACAGTCTATGATCCAATAAATTCTACAAAATATTATTTTTCCCTAAAATTTGATTTGATTCAATAACAAAACCATCCATGACTCTGTTTCTTGACAAACCCGTTGTAGAGGAGGCCTCATTTTGTGTTCAAATAAGTTAAGAGTTACATTACTTAGTCAGTGCTTTTAAAAAGTGCAAATATGTCACTGTATCAGTGGTCAATGAGCAGATTTCATGGTGTGATTGGATAAATAGTGGGATAGTCTATATGATCACCACGGTTGGTTCATTGAGAGATTTTCCATTTGGTTATTTCTTTGACGGTTACAAAAATATCTCCTGCCCCATATGAGAAGGACAGCACTGTACCGTACTTTACCTGCTTGCTTGTCCTGGGAGTTTCTGGAACATCTGATGTAAACAAAAGGACTATATTAATGCATGGTTCTAGTTAACATGACACAAAACATCCATCCTATGCAGACATGCATACCTTTTTCAGCTCTCTGCCTGGGGATCTTAGAGGAGCTAGAGTCAGAGGTGTCTGGGGAGGTGGCACTGGAACCATCTTCTACCACTTGGATCTACACAGTAAAAATGTATTAGGGTTGAGAAGTACCCATGTTACTGTAATTGAGTAGATTTTTGGGGTAGTTGTACTTTTTGAAGTAGTTTTTTATACATTATATTTACTCCCAATGAGTTTACATGTGGTGAACTGTGAAAATACAGGACACACATCGTGCAAAATTTACTTTGAGCTTTTAACTATATTGTTAGCATATCATTAAACCCTCAACAAAACAATGTATTACCTGAGCATCACTCATGGTTGTTTCAGCAATCCTGCTTATAAGGCCATCTATGTTTGAATTTTACTGATGTTATAAGTAGAAACCCTATACTGTTTTAGATCTAGAAATCATTAACCGACTAGTTTTAAACATTTCTGCCATCAAATTGCATTATAACTACACGGTAACAATAGCTTGCTGTGTACTCCTTGCTCATAGATAGTTGTCTAAGACACTGAGAACAATGAAGCAGGAAAATGTGTGGTTCTTCACAAAATAGAATACAGATTTATTTTAAGTTCTGTAACAGTTACTGCAATGTCATTTTAATGTGAAGCAGCAGTAACTACAAGTTTTTCCAAAAAACATAATAATGTCAAGTTATTGTGGAGAAATGCATGGAAATTTTGTCTTTAAAAGTTTAACAATATTTTACACTTTATAATGACAGTAGCTACAAATATTCTAAGTTGCCCTGTTTATACTATTTTTTTTTCCGAACTTGCGATGGGTTGTGTTGAATGTCACTGCTGCCTGACTATTCTCCAAATGTCTAGACTCTCTCACTATAGACTCAAACCCCTCCCCTTTGTGCATGTCCCTGCCTACCTGGGACTGTCTGACGAAGATGCCATGGTTCTCCTCACAGGTGAAGTAGCGCTTGCCCTGGACTGTTCCGTCGTTCTTGCCTTTGGGCTCGTCCAGGATCACTCCCACCCACTTCCCTGTGGCGAACAGCGTGGCCCCAATGTAAGCTACGGTCCCCCGCTGGCCCTTCCCCGTCACCTCCACGATAGAGCCAATCTGAGCACAGACAGGGAGTGAAGAGAGAGAAGTTGTTAAAAGTCCTATTGCAAAAACGCAGAATAAGATTTATTGTACATGATATGCATTTTACATGTATAGCCCTAAACACTTACCTTGGGAGGCTTACTGCTCTCCACTGTTCCCCCGCTGCTCATTTTGCTGATCAGTGGGCTGGTCAGCTACAAAACAAGACAATGTGTCATTAATATCATTTTTACATCCAAAGAGGTACTCAGGACTCATTTTGACAGATTGATTGATTCATCTGTACCCTCAGGTATTAAAGGAACCATATTCAAGATTTAGATTTTAAATGTTACATATCCAATCCAACTTTATTTGTATAGCAAGTCAGTAAAAACATAAAAAAAAGTTAAAATTAGCAAATAGAAAAACAGCAAATAAAATCAATAAAAGACAGTCAGAGGACCACACAATTCTCACGCTGTGTTAAAAGTAAGTGAGTTTACAAGACTTAAAAGAATCAACAGAAGGGCGGTCTTAACGTGAGGGGTGAGAGCATTCCAAAGTTTGGGGCCAAGCACAGAAAACACCTGGTCAGCCCAAGGTCACCCGGGCTTTTGAGTCTCGTTTATGGAACGATAAGTTGGAGTTAGACCTCGGACCTTAGAGCGCAGATAATATAGGGAACAATGAAGTCTGAGATGTACGTTTGGCCCAGTCCATGAAATGCTTTAAAAAAAAATAATACAATGTTAAAATCAACTCTAAAATGAAGCCAGTGCAATGAGGATAGGTGTATAGGTGAAATTTGTTCTCTATGATGTGTGCTGGTTAGAAGACGTGCTGCAGAATTTTGGATTAACTGTAAGCGTAATAGGTAAGGTTGGCTGATCGATCCCAGTGCACAGGGCATTACAGTAGTCAAGATGTATAGAAATAAAAGCATGGATCACCCTCATGTCACTAAAAGATAAAACCAATCTGAGTCTGGATAAAAGCTGCAGGTGATAAAAGCTGGATTTAACCACTGCATTTATCTGCTTGTCAAACTTAACATAACAATGCTGATTTATACTTCATTACAAAAACACTGGACATGGTACCCATTAATCTGGTGCTTTGTTTCTTAAGACTATTATCCAATCACAAAGTAGAATAAGCCTCATTTAAAAACAACAAGAGCACAGGCTACACATACTTCTTTTCCGTAAGGTTCTGCAAGTTCAAATACTGATTTTACTTAGGCCTGTTAATTACTAGATCAACTTGACTTATCTTTCAATACACAACAGATGGAACAATTATTTTTGAGGGTCAATATTTATAATTTGAGTGGATTTTTTTGTTGTTGTTTTTTCGTTTTGTGATAAGATCTAATGTAAAATAAGTAAGTTATATGACTCATTACAAACTAATTACTGGCTAACTAACTACTGCAGTTTATTTATTGCAGCAATCTTAATTTTGATTTGGTCACAAATATGCAACAATATGCAACGCTGTAAAAGTTTTTGTGTTTTTAAAGTCAAGCCTCTTAGCCAATAAGAAAAAAAGATGAACTCCTCACTTTGAGTGCCAGATTCAAGACTAAATCTAGCATGCATGAACCCCAAAAGGGCTCCTCATTGTATGATGTCTAATTGGTATATTTAGATAATGATATCCCAAGTTCAGCTCTGATTCTATTGTTCTTTTAAACCAGAGGAAGTAACATTTGAGAGGCTGAAATCTCAACTGTTTAACCCCTACAAGAATCCTATACATTTTTGCTGAGGGCTGACTACAGGGTTAGCAGTAGGACTTAAAATCAACCCAGAGGGAACAATGTATGTTGGTTTCCACCAAAGACAAAAATCAGTTCTTATTTAGAATGTTGGTTTAACTTCTATTCAATTTCCGTTTTTAACTCAATTCCCAAGGTCTATCACGAATTGACTTTGAGTATCTCCGGATAAACTCAGTACCATAATACGTTTGATGCTACAATCTATCAACTTATGCTTTGGACACAGATAACACTATTGATTTGATTGTAGTGCAAGGCCAGGACAGAAAATCACACTTAGTCATATGTCCTGTTCACAGCAGTCTGGGTAATGTCAAAATCCTGGGGCAGAGTGGCTCACACAAAGATGCTCATTCAGACCCAAGCTAACGGAGCGGGGACAAACACGACATGTGAATTCACGCTGCTGAATTTTCTCACCGCCAGGCAAAAAACACAAGAATCTAACATTTGTTCTGTTTCAACTAAAAATGTTACATTTAGGTGTTATTATGGAGAAATGATACACAAAATTACAAAGTGGTATTTGCAATTTTGTCAAGTAGTTCAGCACTGCTAGTCCATCTTCCATCTTATGGTAAGTCATCTGCACCAATAACTGTATGATCTACCAGGAACACCTTGAACTTGAATAAAGGAATGTAAATTAGTGCTGCAATATTAATCAAAATCAAATCGAAATCACAATTTGAACTGACATAAACAGCAAATTTATGTCAGTCTTAGTGTCCAAATTCTTTTTGACATGTTTAAAATATGAACTTTGCATAGAATCCTATAATTACAACATAAACAGAATCACAATTGTAATGCTAGTCAGAAAAATCTATTTTTGCTCCCTTAAAGTATGCAGCCCTGGGTAAAAATAAAATTAACCACAATCGGAGATGTCACAAAAAAATAGCTGCACATTTTAAAAACTAAGAACAAAGGACTTGCTCAGATACCATAGATATTCTACAAGAATTCCTATCAGTGACAACAAAATGTAATTTATGTATTATTTAAAGCATAAAGCATAAAGTAACAGTAATACCAGGGGAGGTGACTTACCCGAGGGGTGTAGGAATGCCTTCTGCTTAAAGCCATAGTTACTTTTGCAATGTAAGGCTTCTGGGGATCTGATCTAAATTCTAAATAAATGTATGCATGTACGTTCCTCCTGCTTCACATGTTGACAGCTCAGAGCTCTGGGTAAGTTTGAGCTCCTCTGTCACAGCCCACTGAACTAACAGGGAGGGTAAATCCACAATACACTGACATCGTGAAAGAATGGGACGTGCCTCTGCTCCTCCAACTACTTTAAACACTCTACACAACATAAACACAACATTAGTCTGGAAATACATGGTGTTTTTGCACTAAACTAAACTCTTTGGCTAAGAAGTTACGCGTTTGGGTGACGCCCTGGATGGTCTGATGGTTAGAATTAGTGCACTACTTTGAACTTGACCACCTAAAGAACAAAAAACAAAATAAAATTGAATAAAACATGCGTGTTGCTTATAATCAGCATTTTGTGATCTGCTGTCATATAGTTACAGCAAATGTATCCTCTTGCCAAAGCTAAGAGTTTAAAATCTATTAATATCTGTGAGTTAAAGCGATCAATGTGGAGATTTATAGTTACGGTAGTTGCTGTGCTCAGTTACATACCTGTCATATAAAAAAGAACCGATTTAGGTGGGTTTATGATAGAGAAATAAAAGAAAACCACTCCTTGTTTTGATTTTGGACTAGCATCAGCCGGTAGCCTTTAGCCTTTAGCCGCTAGTTGCCAGCTACTTCCGCCGTGACACAGGAAACACCGCCCCCCGTGGAGAGAGAAGTGTACGTCTTCACCACGCTCATTACATAGACTGTTTATTACTTTACTTTGTTAGAAGAGTTTGTTGGAAGATTTTTAGGCTGATGTTTGGATTTATTAGTTTATTATATGTTTATAATTATTATATGTTATTATTATATTTTTATATTTGTAAGTTTTCTAAAAGACGCAACTATCAGTCAGTCATCCAATTTACTTTTTTTAAAGAAATCATAATACTTTTAATACAATTTAAATACATACAGCATACGTCCAATTTAAATAAATAAAGTATTGGTATGGTATTGGTACTGAGGAGGGTAGATCACCTGTAGTATTACGTCTTATTGCGTCTCTTAGTGTTATTGATCAAGCGTTTTGTAGTATATATTGAAAGTAAAGATTTGTTTTAATTGGAAACAAAGTTTGGATTTTGAGAATTTTGCTCTCTGGATATGGTACTTGCCAAGTATGAGTAAGTTAATTTGCTTTTTAATGTTAGCATTTTCCCTTTAGTGGTCTATCTATCCGTGACCGTGGGATTATCCCGGGGCCAGGGCATGGGCGAGGGCCATGTCGGTTTAACCAATGAGATGGAGGAGGCTGGAGCGGTGGAGGAGCGGCAGAGGAGCGGCAGTGCAGAGCCCCGCCGCGGTTCGCCCTGCGCCGCTGACAGCGCACAAGGACCCAGCCTAGAGCCCACTCCTCGACACACACTGCCCACGGCGCGAGGCACACGGTACGAGGTACACTCTTTTGGGCTTACTTCACTTTGCATTGCTCGGTGTTTAAACTTTTAGCGAACTTGTGCCGGTTGCTGTTTCTCTTTCTCCGACCTGCCAGCTCAGATGGCTCCGAGGAATTAGACTAGCGTCACAGAGGGAGCCCACATCCGCTTTAGGTTTCTAAATAAAGGCCCGTGTATTTCAAACATGCCTGCTTGCTTTAGTTTGAAAGGGAACAGACTTGTACATCCGGTTATGTATAGTTTTCTTTTCGCTGACTTTACCGCTGGTTTGCCGGAGGGACGAGTAGAATAAACTTGATATTCCGTGTGGTTGTAATGGGGACAGTCGTTTCCCCGGCCCAGGACACACTATTATCAGCATTTATCCGCATAAAGATAATCGTAAATAGTGAAAAGTCCACAGGAATGTGGTGCAGATAGTTGGCGGTGCCGGTGGAGGGTGTGTGTGCCGCATTTGTCACACTGTCATTGTTCACAGTAAAACTCTCTATAAAGACAATTTAAAATCTCACGGACAAAGTTTAGTTTTATAAATTTCCCTTTTGTGTCAGCCTGTCAGAATCTCCGCCTGCACTGAGCTCTGTTGAATGAAGGCGTGTTCTTGTTTGGTGCTCGGATTATTTGATAGTCTTTTTTAAATTATACATTCTCAAGTTGCTGTCACTTTGTAATATGGCGAAACACTTTTCCAACAGCAGACTTCTTTTCTGGACTGTCCCTCACACACAGTCCCACATTTCAGTGAAGCTCAAAGGTAACACAGTGTGTGACGTTCTGAAGGTGACAGGCTCATGTATGATTCCCTGGAAATAGAAAGTTAAAGCTACTTTCGAGGAGCTCCTCCTCATAAAAGGAGTGAAGTCAGACTCCTTTTAGTTCTGGAGGTGAGTGGATTTGTGGGGATAAACCCCACTCACAGTGAGGAGACATGTTCATGTTTGTGAAAGTTTAATAGTAATTAATATTTTCCAATTGTTATAAGGGGACAAATTCCACCAAATGAATGATTATATAGCTAAATATTAGCACGATAAATTGCTGCTGAGAAATACTTTGATAAACAATAATAGTGACATTACTTTATCTCACTGACACAAAGAAAAAATAATTCAGTAAAGCAATTTTAAATAGACAGTATCATTAAAAGGCATGAGCTGCAACAAATAAATAGCATAATGAACAAATATTTAGCCATATAAGTTATTTATTATTATTATATATTTATTAACCCTGTACAGCTCAAATATGTTCTTCTTACAAATAATTGCAAATAATCGCAAATACAAATGGAGCCTAAAAAATTGTTTTAGCTTTCAATGAATGCTAAATTGATATACCATGACAGGCCTTGGTATTATGCAAAATCGACATTTTGGAGTTTTCTACCCTGTTATAACACGGTTCCTCACATGTCTGAAGAGGTGTTTGAAATCCTCCATGCATGTTTGTGTAATCTTGCTATCTCCTTACAGTTAGGAGTATGATTCTGTCCATTCCTCAGCCCATATGACACGCATAGCCTCATAAACCATAGACCAATATGGATCCTACCAGGACGACTGAGAGATTACACACATATAAGGCCACATGGGATTAGAAAAGAAAGTACTTCAATTAAATGTTGAAAATCACATTCTATTGTCTACGCAGAGTGTTTTTATTATCATCTTGGTATTAGAATCTCTATTAAGTACTGAGTCTATTCCTTAGTATTGAAATCAAGCTGAATGGTGACAATACTATTGTGTTGGGGACATTAATATTGAAATGTGTTTGTGTCGTCAGATGGCTGACCCGGAGCTGCTGAAGAAGCTGCTGGGTGGTATCCTGCAGGTCCAGAGGAGCGGGGTCACTGCGTCTCGTCTGCAGAGCCAGTACCGGGAGCTGACCGGAGAGCCCCTCCCACACACACCGCTCGGACATGGGACTGTGAGCGGCCTGCTGGACACACTACCCTCTGTGGTCAGGGCAGAGCACACCGACTCAGGAGAGGTGAAGGATTGTACTCACATACTAAAACATAGCAAGATGTGGCCATGGCTCACTCATGACAAATTTAAAAGTACTGTACCTGATTTTTTTTTTTTTTTTTTTTAAAGTTGTATTTACTTGGTGATCAGCTGTGTATGTGCAGTGGTCAAAAGTTGTTCCTCACTGAACTTATACATTCTGATCCTAATTATTCACCACGATCACTCTATAAGCACTTCTCACAACTTTCAAAGGCTGGAGTGGAGTTTTGTGTGATAGTCAAGCTTACATAAACTAGCATACTAATATGGACTTCTTGATTATAACCACATTAACCATGTTTTAAACATCGACTATATAAATGGACATAGCTAGTGCACTGGCCGCTGTATCCTGCATAGGAATGTGAGCTGATGTGAAGTGGTTCCTTCGGGCTCTGGGTGCAGTTGACTTCTATTGAAAAACCATTGCAACTCTCTACTGCTGTCAGACTGTCCTTTCAGTCTTAAAATGTTTGTTTTAACTACTAAACTAAGTCCAGTCCTAAACTAGAACTTGAAATCCTTCCTGTCTTTCACTTGGATCAGCCCAGTTTAAACAATAGTACAGCTCTTCTTAAAGAAAATCTGCTGAGAGCTGTGATTAGATTGTGCTCATATGATTTGATAACATAGAGGCCAATCAGTTGAAACTGGAGAACATGTCAGATTTACTTCATTTTATTCATTCAAATGTTAAAAATGGCATGCGTCGCCCTGGATTACTGTTAATAACTACAATTTTTTCTATTATTCACATAGAATAAAACTGCCACAATGTTGAAAGCCTCTCTACCAACTATAGACTGTAAAAATGGACATAGCTAACCCGCTAGCTGCTGCATTCCAAATAGGGAGAGAGCATGGGAGCGTTTCTGGCTCCATTGACTCTAGCTCTAGTTCACTTTCTATTGACCAGTAGTAACTGGTGTTTTTAATTCTCTATTTTGTCAGTAAATCAAGAAATGGAGCTGATAGGGAGATATGGAGGTGACGTCACACTCACACTCCGTTTATAGAGTCTGTGCTGCTAACACTAATGACTAGCACATGATTAAGACAGATTTTTCAAAGTTGCATTAGTCATGGTAGCGTGGCCGTAGACACACAGTACACAGGACACTAGGCCACAACAAGATAAATAAGAGGAGATCGGTTTCAGATCATGTCAGAGGACAAAATATAGTTATAGTTGTATGTTTTGGCACCATTCACTGATACACGTGGATTTGCTCTTTGCAAATAAAGTTGACTATGACCCTTCATCTCATCATACAATATTGACCATTCAAAACAACAACAACAACAGTCTAAACTCTGGAATGGAGGCAAATGAAGTGTCAAAATGAAGTCCCAACCACAGATTATTACAACATAAAAAATCTTGGTTAATGGAAACAACTCGAACACACATGAGTGACCTCAGACTCTGGGCTAAAGACTTTTACACATGTAGTTTACACTTTGCTTAATGAATGGGTGTGATCGTATGATAGACACACTGACAGTCCAGATTTGTAGGATTTTACTAGGGATGCACCAATATATACTGAAAAATTGGCAGGATTGGGCATCGGTTCCATAATAGTTCAACAGAGATCCTGGGTGGACCATAATGTTTGCACTTTTTTTCATACAAACCTGTTCAGTAGTGACTTGAAGGATACATAAAAGTTACAGAACACAGCCTGATCACTTGTGTAATAAGTTTGCTGTGTTTTAAGGAAATAAGTGCCATTTTAGTTTCAGTTTCTAAAATGTAAAATCAAAATCTTACCCAATGTTTCTTTTTTACTATTAGCATTTTGATCTGATGTCAGTTAGTGAAAATGTGTTTAGTCATATCCATAACATAAGCTTAGATTTTATAATGACGTGTTGTGCAAAGGTGTGACTGGTGGTGTGTGTGTTTGCAGGTGCTGTACTTTCCCTCTGGAGCAGGGCAGAAGGGAGGGATGGCTAAGGTGGTGGCCCGTCAGCGCAGCTCCAGGAGGACGGGCCGGCCTCACCTGGTCAACACCCACATGAGAGTCAAGCCCGCCGCTCCCCTGGCGCTCAACGGTGAGGCGACTGATTCAAGCACCGCCAGCTACACGGTGACATGATGTGCTGACGTGTTTTACTTCCATGGGGTATTAACTGCTAACACATAACATATTTAGATCACCATGTTACCTTTTGTTGTTTTGAAAATGCTGTATTCTCCGCCTTCCATTTGCTCCCTGTGTTAAATCACTCCCCCTTCAGAGCACTCTGAAACTAGTGTACATCACATCAGGTTTGTCAAGTTGCTGTGTACAGTTTTGTATCATGTTTTTGTATCTTTATGGAGAATTGTGGCATGGGAGGCTTTTATGGACAGAGCATTGGACAGAATCTTACAGCGAACAGCAAGGAGGGTTCAAATAGAATCCTGGAGAGATCGCTAAATTACTCAGACATGCATGGATGAAATCTAAAACCTCTTCAGACATGTTTTTGATGAGGGAACAACATTATAACATAGTAGCATGTACTAACATGGTTGAAAAACTAAAAAACTCAAACTGAATACCTGCTTTAAAATGTATTTTGTAATGTATTATGTTACATGCATTTTCTATCACTAACTGGAGAAGAAAAAAATCACACACGCCTCACCGCAAGAGCTGTGTTTTGCATTTTTCCCACTAATGCTATGCAGTTGGAAGCCTACATTTTTTTGATGAAGCACTGCAATGTATTCCTCTGATATAAATACCACTAACTACTATGAAAGAGAACCATACCAAATGCAGCTACTCTGAACTACTACTTCTTCTACTAACTAAACTCTTCAAAATATCCCCAACTTCCCAAATCTAACTGTGGAATATCATAGGTAAAGCTTTAAAGCAATAACAATATGGTGTAAGTGAAAGATAGACCCCAGAAGAGCTTCTTTAACTTATACTTCTAATATTATCTTGAAGTATCAGTACTCTTACTCGATTACGTGTACTGTACTCCCTCAGATTCTTAGAGTAGGCGGAGTCATGCTGAGGAGAGAGAGAGAGAGCTAAACGGTGCTAGCTCTAGCTCTGAGCAGACAGGCGCTGCTCCCTCTCCTCCTCTGCAGTGTGTGGATACATGTTCACATGCACGCTCCTGGACTCTACATGCACGCTGCTAGACTGCACGTGCACACTGCCGGCGACCTGACAGTGCTGCTCTGAGGCTCGGAGGCGTATGTGTTTAAGATATGTATTTTTGTTCCACATGCATGACACAGCGTTCACGTACACACCATTTCAGTCTAACCCTTGTGTTCTGGGGTCACATCTGTGTGGTGAACTGTGGCCGGTGAGATGGTAGAAGCAGGAAGTGTACAGATATGATGACATAGTGCTTTGTGTGTGCCACTAGGGGTGCTATACAGAAACACTGCATGTTTTATTGGTAATTGATGTGTGGAGGGAAATACAAGTTTGGTAAATGAGAATCTACTGGATCTGTTATGTAAAATGCACTTGTATGAGCTTTTAAAGAGACGGTATTATGTAAAATCTATTTTTTTTTAGATTTCCACCATGTTATAACACTGTTCAATGTTAGATGTAGGCAGATTTATCTTACGTTTTATTGGTAATTGATATGTGGAGGAAGTACAAACATCAAGTCAAATTTGATAAATGTAAATCTATTTATCAAATTATGTAAAATTCACTTGCATAAGCTTTTAAAGAGACGGTATTATTTCAAATTTATATTCTTCTCTTTTTGTACTATATTATAAAGCTGTCATCCAAGCATGTTTGAGCATTTTTATTGATCTCTCCCACATGATTCAAACCTTCCTAATGGTTGGCAGTATGAGTCTGTACAAGGTTCAGCCCACAAGCCTATGTCACCCATGCTGCCACAGGGCATAAATATACAATAGCATGACTCAAAATTGTACACAACAAGTGCAGTGTGCAGTAGCTCCATTAGCAGGATGCACGCTAATTGTGTTGTGATAGCGCTGTATCACAACACATCACAGGGAGCAGTGGGACCTTTGACTCAGAGCGTGAAAATTTGTTTTACAAGTGAAATTTATAAAGCGAGTTAATACATTGTTTTTGGCGAGTATAGTATTTTCAAAACAATAGAAGGTAACATGGTGATCTAATGATGTGATGTGTTGCAGCTTATACTCCACAGAAGTCAAATACCACCTGTTTCAAGTCTACTAAGACTACTTCAACATGACAAAAATCTCAGCGGTAGCACTGGACAGAAAGTAATGACCTTCACAGTGAGGTTGCTGGGGCCTGTTTTGCACAGAGCCTATTGACATGCTGCATTTTTCAACTATAAAAACTTGTTTTGCTTACTTCAGGGAAATTGCACTATAACGAGGCAGTCTATCTGTCCTGCACTTTCTACAGGAAGTCACTGGATCAATTTTTGATTATTTAGCTGTTTTAGATAAATATGCTTACAATAAATAAAATGTAAAATTGTGACATTCATATGTTAGATTTAAACAACAAAAACATACAAAATATACAGTAACAAATAGAAGAATACAGGCCCCATCTTAAAGAGGGACATCAGCACATTGCAGATACATTGTGACAACACTATAGTGAATCTAACCAGTCTGAAGTCAATACATGCCATACTGATGGAATTGTTATTTAGTTTTGTATTGATTGTAAAATAGAAACAAGCTGAGTCAGGCTGTGTGTGTGTGTGTGCGTGTATGTGTGTGTGTGTGTGTAAGCAGCCAAACCTCAGACGTCCCTTCGACAGCCTGGTCATCGCGGAGGAAGAGGAGGAGGAGGAGGAGGAAGAGGAGGAGGGAGAGGGGGAGGAGGAGGAGGAAGAGGGGGAGGAAGAGGAGGCAGAGCGGGTCAGGGAGACTTCAGAGCGGCCCGCACCGGAGAGCTGAGAGATGGACCTCCAGACGGCAGGGCAGCCCAACACACAGCCCACAAGAGAGCACACGCACCTGGGGACAAGTGAGTGACATCAACCACCTACGGACTTTTTTCAACGATGTAGAATTACAGACAGCAGAGATGCCGGTACCAGAATATAGTCCTGAAGGTTTAAGAAAACAAAGGCCTGGACAGTGGGCACTGGTGGTGAGGAGGAGATGGAGAGGCTGATGGTTCTGCTGCTGTGGTGGAGATGAAGCAGAAGACAGAAGTGCTGGTGATAACAGATTGAAGAGGGAATGCATTTATAGAACTGTGCCTGACTTTTTTAATGTGAAAAGGAATATTTGTCTTACTCTCTTACTCAAAAAGAGAGTGCTGTGTAATGTCCACATCTAATTATAAAGACTTTTATTGTGCATGAAAATGGAAGTGCGATGTTAGCACGTTAACATGGTTGGGTGATTTTAATGGAGAGGTCTATAGCCAATCGCCTGTCAGTAAAAGGAGGAGGAGACTTTGGGAGGAATCATTTAGACTGTTGGATATTACCTTAAATTAAAGTTAAAAAAATCAAATCACTTCTACAAATCCATGCTATACCAACTTTATTTAGAAAGATAAAAATGAGGAAAAATGCGATTTAGTATTTGATATATGGTGCAGTGGAACAGGCTGTGACAGGTGACAGACAGGTGACAGGTGCCTGCACTTGTGTCCCCTGTGTAGTGTGTCTGTCCAGCACTAGACGTGTGGATAGTGAAGGACAGGTCACAGGGGACAGTGGGCAGAGGACAGAGGACAGTGTGGGCAGTGTGGGCAGTGTGGACAAGGGGACATGTGGCAGTGTGTGGGGCCCTGGTGCGAGCACAGGAGCTCGAGCACTAATCCCTCTGTGTACTGTGAGGATTATCTGGTTAAAGACACTCTGTGAATCAGCAGATCTCTGAGAGCAACGCCAGGTCACTGACTACTCTACACACACACACACACACACACACACACACACACACACTCATACACAACTCACACACACAACTCACACACACACAACGCTGGACACATGGAAAGTGTAATTGGAGAAGAACATTTGCAGTTTATTAATTTTTAAAATCAAGATTCAGTTAAACACAGCCAGAGCAGGGCTGTTGCGATTCTTGGTTAATAAATAGTAAGGGCACAAATCAAATGTACAGGTAGTGTGTAATTCAAGGGACAGAACCTGATTTTTTTAAGTTCTTGTAAAATGTGTTTTGCCCCACTTCAAATATATTGGCTGGGAAACAGGAAAGGGGTTAGCAAGCTAGCTTTTGTTAGTATTACCAAGCAGCTCATCACAATGAATAATTACAATGGTTGGTGTTAGAAAAGTGAGGATTAAGTTTGGACTCCAGTAAACAGTTTTCACATTTTGAAAGAGGGGGTATTACATTTCTGTGGAGTTAATCATTAACACATTTCGTTCATGAAACTGCTGCACACTGGAGCATGTTTGTGAAGTTGTAGTGTATTGTTTTGTATCATGTTTTTATATATTTATGGAGAATTGTCGTGTGGAAGCATGTGTGAAATAGGCTTATGGGCACAGCATTGCACTTAAGGAAGGTTTGAATAGAGCTTGGGAAAGATAACTAGATTACTCAGACATGCATGAATGACATCTAAAACCTCTTCAGGCATGTTTTTGATGAGGGAACAATGTTATATGATAAATAGTCATATCGCTTATTTACTTTCCAAATGTGAATACACATTTGTGATTCCAAATGTGTATTCATCACAACTGTGTCAAGAGGGAGATTTGAAATGCCAACCTTCAGATTAAAGGACAGAGCTTGTACCATGGTACAAGACAGGGCTTTAGACTTTGAGACAGACGTCTCTCTTTTACGTCCTAACATGTCTCCTCCTGGTTTGTTGTGTCCAGGTCAGATAGGAGGATGACTCTGCCCTCACGTTTTCACAAAGAGGTGCACACTCACCTCTCTAAGAACACTCCACACACTGGTTGTAAGTACATGCACTTGGATCATCTTTAGCTACAGTGGGACATAAGGAACGGACAGTGCTTTCTGAAGCTGTGAAAAAGTAATCATTTCACTTTTATTTATCAATACTGACAGATAAAACATTGAACTGCGACACTGTCAGTGTGGTTAGGCCCAATAATTACAGGAATATGAACCATAGACCAGGTCAAATCTGTATGTGACAGTTCCACAGCAAACTCCACCTGAGGACTCTGACTCCAGCTCACGTTAAACTACAGGGATTTTAGAATGTTGTGATGTCACGTGAATGCAACATACTGAAAAAAGGTGAACATTGATACTTTTAACCCTAACCCTAACTTGTGGCACTGCTCCGTCTGAAAACCTGTTACTCAAGACTTCAGAATCATCATAGTTGGAACTACAATAGGTGACCTGATTTTTACTGTTAAACAAGTCTCTCAAATAACATTACAGTCACAAGCTAGCAGGCATTATCCAACCGTTTTTCATGCAATGCTGATGCGTGATTTCACTGCATCAATTTAGTAACAATTAATTGAATGTCTCATTAAAAGATATTGTGCATGACTGTTTAACTGATTCAAGCTTGTGTATTCCTCCTGTGTCCTGTGCATGTGTGTGACTGCATGTAGCGGACAGAGGCCATCCCTACAGCCCTACACTGGTCCAGAGCCGCCTCAGGGACATCCTGGCTAAGTACAGCAATGGATTCTGGGTGTCCAAGCTGCCCCAGATCTACAGAGAGCTCTACAAAGAGGACCTGCCCCCTATAGCCCTGAGGGAGCTGGAGACATGGAGCCACATCTGCACTGTAAGGCTTTCATGTGGACCAGCGTGAAAAACAGCAGAGGTTTATTTTAAACTGTGTCGACGATGTGGGCTAGTTTTGCTTTGCATGCTGTACATGTCTTAAAAATGTGAAAACCAGAGCGCAGCAGTGCAAATTTATAACATACACTCTGAGCATCCTATTTTTTCAAGACAGTAACTTTTATAAGCGTTTTAGCTTAGTTTTTGTTTTTTTATCTGCATTTGACGTGACATTGTTTTTGCCTGAGTGTGTTCTTGCAAATATTTGCAGGGCGTGTGTTGTTCCACCTTTGACGATGTGTTCCTGGAGCTGATCTCTGCTAAACTATCTCTGTCCTTTATTCCTGTATAAATTATACAATGGTGTTCTTTTGTAGGTGGAAAAAACCTGTAGCAGCAGTCCCACAGAGCTGCTCCTGTACCCAGCTGAGGAGCAGAGGACCAGCCCCGCCTCCAG
>KN508727.1:1601-15468 GCA_000787155.1 Scartelaos histophorus | reverse complement strand
TTTTTGCTATTTTGTCCAACAAAAAAAAACTATTCATTACACAGAGCATGGCTCATTTGAGCGGTGCTAAACGCTATGGGTGACATCACAGTCGCTCAGTCCACTTCTTTTATATACCGTCTATGGGCTTATATATAACAAGTGCAAAACTTAACTATTTTTATTGATGCATGTCTTTATCTACCAGGAACGTTATTTATTAAATCACCAAAAACATTCTTTTGACAACGCCATCATCATTATGCAGGAATAGAACTTTCCTTCCAAAGTTATGTTTTGGAAAAGATGGCTAATTAATTAAAATTAACATTTTGTAGGTATTTAATCAAAACAAAGTAGTAGTTTTAGTTTTCCAGAAAACAGAACAGAAAAAAAAACAACAGATACCGAATATTATAGACCATTTATCTCAAAGTCTTACTTAACCATCTGGATCTGTGCACCGGGCCTGCTGCTCTCTGATTGTTTGTTTAGAGATGGGTAATCCTTTTAATCCAGTGTTTAATCCCTGTGCTATATCAGATAGTTATACATTAGTCTATCTCTTCTTAGTCAGCTTCATGTAGGTGCAGTATGGGCTAACTGTTTAACATAATGCGTGAAGTCTTAGGGAAAAAAACTGTTATCTTTGAATTTGCCAGACCCTGCAGACCCCAGTTTTATACACGTACCAGGGATGGCCATGCACCTTATCTGCTTCTTTAAATTGTTCCACTTTGTTAGGAGGCGAGGCTAAAGAACATATCAGATATAGAGGATTATGTCTAAACCCGGAGTTGTGTGTTGTTTTATTCACACACCTGTGTTAAAACACAAATTCTGATGTCATAAGACACGGTGTTTGAGTGGCACTCACGGTTCACAGCAAGAAGGTTCCGGGTTCAATCCCTGGGTCACCCAGATGTTTCTGTGTGGAATTTGCATGTTCTCACGTGTTGGTTCTCTGGGCACTCCACTTTCCCCCATCAACCCAAAACATGCACCATAGGTAAAAATCCTCTAAGCTAAGGTCCTGACCAAGCCCAGCAAAAAGATCATGGAGATGTGTCCCAGGGCGCCTCATGTGCTGCTCACTGCACTTGAACGGATCAGTGAAATGCAGAGAACAACAATCCTCTATGGGGATAATAAAAAGTACTATTACTATAAAATAGAAAGTGCTCCACTGTGTTTTTAAACTCCATACACTTTCATTAGAATCATTTGCATAGTTTCAACCTTGGAATTTCCAATTTCTACTGAACTAAAAGGAAAAGGAGCTGTTAACTTGAACCACTGCTTCATGACATACTAATAGAGCATTTTGAGCTTTGGAGATGTAGACAGACTAATACAAAAAGTGTTACTCAAGCATGCATAAATGAAACAGAACACAACTCCGGGTATGTTTTTGAGGAGATAACAGCATTATAACATGACTTAAAGCTCACAAGAGTCAGTTTTGTGTAATATAGGCCCTTTAATGTGCATACTTGTCCCGATCAAATCAAATAATTACATAAATTAGCTAGTAAGGGCTTCAGCAAAAGGCTGGCACAAACACATTGCTATACATTGCTATAGCTCTTAATCTTCATAGACATTTTTTGTATCAGTGATTTGTTGTTGAATTCATTTTGTGAAAGTATACAGCTTTCCAACAAAACTTGAATCTCACTTAAATTACTTGTGAATGAGTTGAGATGCATCTTCATCTGAACAGCTTAGAGTCAGTTTGAGCAAGTGTCCCTCAGAGCCAATCCAGAAACATGTACATTATATCCTGAGATTTGACGAGACCCTGCACTTCCTCCTTCCCCCGTGATCCGCCCATCTGTACGTCTGCACTGTGTTGCTCAGCTTCCATCGGGCTCAGAACTCTCACTGAACCCTCATGCATTATTCAAGAGCTCATATAATGTTGGCAAATTATTTTATATAGTGAGGAAAGATTCATCTTAGGAGCAGGAATTGGGTAGGGAGAGGCTAATGTGTTTATTATACCGAGATAATGGTATGAAATAGAGGCCAGGGGTGGGGAATTTAGAGGAGTGTTTATACTTTATATTCATTGGGGGCATCTTCTGAATGCCTGATGGTCACATGACGGCACATGTCCTTTCAGAACCAGATGTGAATGTGTGTGTGTATTTGTGCGTGTGTGTGTGCTCAGAGACATGAAGTGCTAGTCAGCATCGCACTGTCTGGAGCAACTCACTCAGTCTGTTCCATGCACGCCAGGAAAAGCAGATAACTGGCCTAGTCCAATTTGAATATTTAAAATGCATGTAAACCCAAAGAGTTTCTGATGCACTGACGAAAAGGGAGCAACAACCGAATAAATAGCAGCATCACACAATCTGTTATAAATGCACCTTTTGTTTGTTTTGTTTGTTTTAAAAGCATAATAAAATATAAAAATAAAACTGTCTTTCAGGCAGTCAGAGGAGAGGAAATTAAATTGCCTTTCCACTGCTCATGTTAAGACCGAGAGTCAATCAAACAGCCCTCCCTCAGTTCACATAAACAGGGTACAAGGACTGAACAATTTTGATATTATATTAGCAAATGCAACATACTGTTCAGATTTTAGACCATTTCTCTCGACTGCCCTTCATCATCAGTATAGGTGGATTCCATGGCAAAAGGAGAAATTAAATTTGTCAGCTGAACAAAAGTTTATTTTGATCAAATACGTTTCGCAGCTCATCCAAGCTGCTTCTTCATTTCAAAATGATGGTGGACATCGCCTTATATCTGCCTGAAGGGAGGATTTAACAACACTGAAACTACTCTGAAGCCAACACGTCTACTTGTTCACAGTTTTTGGTAGCTACATCTGTTGAGCTTGCACTGACTGTGGGGTCATATCAGTACAATCATTTAGGCCTATAATGGGTGCTTTCACACCTCTGGACCTGGCCTGGCTGCCCCTATTGTTTTCTTTATTTGTTTTTAGGTTTAGGTTTGGGAATGGAGTTGTAAATAGGAGACTAATTATATCTGGGGCCTTTGTTTCTATTCAACAAGGATTCTTTACAAAAATAACCTCATTAACTCCCCTCTCAACCCAGTTCTTTTCTCTGGCTAAGATTTGTACCTCACTATCCTCAAGGAAGTGGCCCATGTCTTTTAGATGGAGATGATGTACAATAGACTCAGGACCACTATATTAAGACCACTATACACAGACCACTATATCACTATATATTCGTCTGTGTTGAATTTCTCCGTTGCCACTGTAAGCAAAGGCAGAGCTGAAAGGACTATATGTTGAGGGTGAGACATTCAGAGCCTCATGTCTCTCCTTACAACTTTAGAACCATTTATCTAGCAGTGGGTGAATACATTTGGCAGATAATTTAACAAAGGTTCATAAACTTTCTAATATGTCAACTGAGGCAATAATAATGCACTACAAAAAAGCAATGTGCAGTGCAGTGCAATTGGCTGGATGAGAGAAGAAGCAATATATTAAATCAAGAAAGTTTGCAATGTATGGTTATCTGAAGAGTCTTTATAGTCTAAACTAGAGATAGCCGATATATATTTGTTGGGCAATATATCAGGCCAATATTAGGACTTTTTAGCTTATTGGCTATTGGAGGAAAACATATTTGCAAAGCTTATCGGCCATCGTTGCTTCGGACTCTTAACAATGAGTATCAGCATCGGCCCTGAAAAAGCCCCTTATCAGTCATCTCTAGTCTTTGATTTATTTAACAGGGATATTTTTATTCCTTAAAAATACTTTGAAGTACAATTTTTACAGTGTGGAAAGTTGCATTTTCACAGATCTTACCTGAACCTAATTGTCTCCATGGAATTACATAATTTTAATGATACACTGTGAAACATTCTTGGATGGAGACAATCAGGTAGCAGACTCTGCACCTTAAAGATCCCTTTTGTAGGATATTTATTTTGCATCATTTTGACTAAAGCGTTTTTATCAGTTCTGTCCATTGTTCTGCTTCATATTTCCAAAGTGCCTGTAGACTCAGATGTTGTAATTACATTGCTGTGGATGACATCATATATAGAAACAGCATCAGCGGCTTCAGCAGCAGGCTCTGTGGTCAGCTTTGTGCTTTTGTTTGCCCTAAATTAGCACTTCTTAGACTTAGTTCTCCATGAAATCCCTTCCGGTGACATGAGCCGGCACTGAAAGCAGTGGGGAGGAGGAAATAATGATGAAGAGTTGGGACAGGCAGAGGAGCACAGGGTATTAACATTGGTTATTGGAGCTAATTTCACAGTGATCAGCTTGGGGAGAATTGTATGCGATTTAAATTGCATGATGGCCAATGTGTAGCTCATTAAATTGTGAGAGGGAGACAGAGTTTGTTTAGAACGGGAAAATTCAGCTTGCAATGTATTACGGAGAGATTAACAACATTAGCACAATAAAGGGATTTAATAATAAGACATATTGGATAACTAAAGAAGAAGGGGCGTGCAAAATGTTTGGTATTTGGTACAAGATTCTAATGTTGACATGTGACAAAGGGCATGTCCAAAATAATTGGAGAGTTGTGAAAAAGACTCACATCCCATTTTGGGAGTAAAAAGGCATTTTTTAAATAAACATAAGACATATTTCCACAGTATTGTAAAATAAAAAAAATGAAAATCCTTTTTGCAAACACAGTACCACCTCCTCCTCACTTCAAAGGGACAAAGAGTGCACGAGAGCTGAAAGTCCTCCAGCACTTCTAATGGCTCTTCCTGACTGTGAACACTGGCTAAAAGCTGATCCCGCGGGTTTGGGCTGCCTGATCCCAGACTGTGTCAAAGATGGGCGTGGGAGTGAAAGGCAGCAAAAGGAGGAAAAAACACAAGAATCTTTGCCTGGTATCCTGCCGAAGATCAAGAAATGCCAACAAGCTGCAAAAGTGCTGGCTTCTTGTCAGTCATAATTGATCTTGAGACGGGCAGGAAAGCAAGACGTGGGAGAGTGCACATCACACACACCTCCTGAAAGGCTGGGGCCCTCCAGGATTTCACCAGTGTGTTCTGCTCTAGATTCTCGTCAAAACTAGACTCTATCTCTCCCTCATCGCTACTGCCATGCACAAAGATGCAGAGGCGGGTAGTATTGAGTTACAATTACCCAGTTAAATTATTTTTTTCTACAATTTGTACATAATCTAGTGAAAATATTACTGTTTCTTATTGAAACCAGCTTTTTATTCATGCTCACATTTCAATATGTAGCTTATGGGAAAGGGAAGAGACATCTCTAATCATGCTTGTGCTGTACATTCATGTATACACTGGCATTCACAAGTAACAGTGAAATGACAGGTAGGACAAAAACAAAAAGCTGCAATATTTTGTCTGCTCTAGGGAGAAATTACCCATAATTCTTAGAAACTGGCTTCTATGAGCGCATTAGCAATCACTTTTGTTACTCTTTTACAAGAGAGACATTATCATAGATCTTAGGCTGTCACCATAATTATCTGTACGGAAATCTGTACAAATACAGATTCTTTTAGGCCTTTGAATGTCAAGTGATTTTGAGCAAATTGGAGAAGTGTTACATCTGAGAGTCCTCTAGACTGTAAGTGATGCTATGTGCTCAGCCATATTAAATGGAGGAAAACATTTGCCTCTAACAATAGACTCGGCAAAAAAAATACATTAATGCAAAATGGAAATGATGTTGTTCATGCAAATCATATTCTTTTGTAAAGACTCTCTAATATATTCTTTTATAAATAAGCAATGACTGATGGGCTCTATTTATAGGAATATAGACACTTATTACCCAATACTTTCTGTGAATAATGCTGTGATTCACTGGTGCCATTTGGCTGAATGAACCTTTGCATTTACATTCAAAAAGAGCTGCTAATGGACATAAAAGCTCTTTGATGGAGCAAACTATAGAACACAAGTGATTAATAAAAAGATGTTGACCTTAACTTTATATTTGCATCTTTTTGCACTGCTGTTTAACACTTGTATTCTTTAACATATCCTGTTCTACATCAGGGCTCTGTAATGTCAGCAGCAATTAGACCTTTGTGCATGTTATGTGATACTTAGGTGATTTTGGAACAACATTTTTAAAAGTATGATTACATGTAGAGCGTTTGTACACATAGGTTAGAGGTGCGATTCCAGCTTCCAGAGATGATTGCTGTTATTATGTCAGTGTCTCCGTGCACTGGTGTATGAATGGGTGTGTGTGATGGAAAAGCACTATATAAAAATGTGACCATTTACCATCTATTTTTTCTCTGCATCTTTTTAGTAATTTAAAAATAAAGTATGATTCATTAAAATTAATTAAAGCAAATTCAAATCAAACCTTTACTTTTTATTGAACAAAACAAAAACGGGGGCAATGCAGAATAAAGACATATATCTACCATAGTTAGACTGCTAGGTTAATGCTGGTAAGATTTCACTGTGATAAGTAAAAGCTAAACTCTGGTGGTTTTATAAATGCATTAGTAGCTGAAAGGCTTTTAACTTTGAGCAGTTGTCAGTGCTATTGCTGGTGAAAATGAAAATGGTATTTTCTGGCCGAGATGAGTCATCATTGGTTCATATTGAATTAATGTGAGTGCACAGAACAGATTTCAGAATAAAAAATAAATCAAGGCTTTTCTAAGATGCCCATAAGCCAGCACTATTGTGTGCCCATTTTGTTATTTCACTCATCAATTGTGTCCTGTTGCTGTGAATCAAATGACCAATGACAGGCTTTTTAAGTTTGAAGGAGTAATGGAGCTGCAGCTTAAGCAGAAGTGTCTTCTGGAGCATCCCGGCGCTCTCACCCCTGGTTCATTTCCTGGGCTTGCGGGGGGCACAGAGGGGGGTTTCTGACAGAGGTCTTTTGACAGTCCTGAGGAGCAGTGACACTGAGCGCTGGGGTTCACTGTCGCCTGTGGCCAGATTGGAGCTGCTCAACATGTGGAGCACTGATGAGAAAACCCAGGGGACATCACCACAGGAGGACTGGACCCGAATCTGCTGGAAAGGCTTTCAGCGCAGGAGGGAACAGCACCACACAGAGGTCAGACAAGGCATAGCACACCACTGCTGGGAACTGCATGTATATTCAAGCCCATCTGTTTGATGTTAAATGCATACATATATTATTGTGTTAACATGGATCTCTCTCCTCATGATGGCTGTCACTGAGACTCACTCATTCACATGCACAGTCGGAATATATCATACATCAATAATCTCATCAGGGGGCCTCAGCTTCATCTTCTGTTTGCGTGCATGCAACAAGATATTGTGTTCTTTTTATGTGTACTGATACATATTCATAAAGATTTAAAAAATAAAGAAAACTGACATTTCCCTCATGCATTTATATGTGTCAGTCAAATGAGTTTCTTTTGTTCCAGCACATTAACATATAATTATTAACATATCATTTGTTAAGTCTTTTATATTTCTTTTTACTTTGTGAAAATGCCTGCTGTAGTTTCTGTTGTACAGACTGCTACTTTTATTATTACATAGCATAGGCTAGATAATCCAGACTAGATAGGGCTGTAGCCTACAACACATTTTTGTAATTGTTAAAGGGGTTGAAAGAAGACCAGCGTGTGCTGTTGGCATCTAATTAAAAAAGTGTATCCTCTGAAAACCAGGAAATCAACTGTTAGCATGCTAGTTGCGGTCATGATGACAAAGCTCTGCTCAGATGTAGGTGTGGTGTGCTCGTTGGGAATGTTTATAAGAAAAGTTGTAGCGCCTTTTCTGCAATAAGAAGAAATTACCTGTTTAAATACAGTCATGCTATAATGTATAATTAGTAACATATGATCTGTTAAATATGAGCCTTGTGCAGTTGACAGAATTTAGCTTATCTGAAGTCTTTGTAATTCCATTGGGAAGATATATATTTCTAATAATTGGAATTCAGTAACGTGATAAGATGAATTATCAACTGTATACCAGAATCAGACACCAGTGGTGAGGTGTGAAGAGTACGTCTGCATCTGTATGGAGACAGTTTGGAGATTTTGGGGTGAGAAAGCAGTGAGAAGGATACAGCATTAGCGCCTTACAAACGTCTACGTGTCTGTTCCATCTATTATCAAAGGTGCCACAGAACACTGTGTGTGGAACAGTCAGCTCAAAACGCTCTGAAAAGCAGCACCCGTCTGTAGCTCGCGCTCTGTCACTGCTCCACGACCTTCTCCGCCAGACGCCTTTCACATTGGTATAATAAGCAAGTCCCTATACTTTTCAGAGGAAGTTCTAAAATTATTTTTTTGTGTCCCTGTTAAAAATGTGTTCAGAAAGTACCATTGCAGCAAATGAGAATGTAGTGAATGAGTGTGCTAGTATTATCTTTGTATACACCAATTAATGGTAAAATACAAATAGACATTATTGATCTAGAAGGGAAATTATGTGGACACAGTGGCTCACATATCACAATATTATAATAACAAAGAGAAAAGATATAAATTTTAATAATACATTTAAAATATGTAGCAAAATTAATAAGAGAATGTTACACAGATTAGGCATATCCTGAGTAGTTAACATAAGGTGTTGATTAATCACGAAAAAGAAATAATTCAGTATTATTTAAATAGAAATATTACTTGGTCCAACTGGGTTAATTTGTTCTTTAGAGAATTTATTTTAATAGATTCTTTTTTCAGACCAAGAGCTTATTTTCATACCTGATAATTCTCACTGCAGTCTTCCTCAGAGTATATTCTCATATGATGTTGCTGTGATGCGTCTGGTCAGATGATTTAAGCAGGTTTTGGCAATCTCTTGTCACCAGTGGAGACAGGGCATGACAGTCCCACTTCTTCAGGACAGTATTCCAGGTGTGTGAGAGTAAAAAGTCCCCCTCGTCCCAGTCAAAAGTGTCAGGTATGGAAACAAAGTCTTGGTTTCACAAAAGACGCCTTTGCTTTGAACATGAGCGAAATGTTTTGCTGCTCTTACACAATAATAGATCAGACTGGGAATCACACCACCAACCATCATTAAATTATGTGATCTTTTCCCTGTGAAGCTCTGGTATGTCGGGATATTGCCTTAATGTAATTTGCCTTCATGTAAATAGTCAAGATATTATGGAAGAACCTAAAATTGATTCCCTCCTTTGATGATGTGTATTTTATTTGTCCCCATTAAAACAATCTGGGAGAACTATAAAATTAAGAAACATGGTTGTGCACACACAAACTAAACTATTAGAAATGACTGATGTTGTTAAGGGCCAATGTATTTTCAGAGGAGAGACCTCAGTGCATAACAGATCACAATCTACATGTAAAAGAAAAGGCTTCAAATGTTGTGTAGAGGAAAGTGTTGAATAAAATGTCTGAGCAGGATTTTCATGTTGCTCTCAGCCTTTGGAGAAGCACATCCAAATAGATAATGGAGGACCTTGATCTCTGCAGCAATCACAGCCAAAGCAGTTACAATCATTGCACAAGCCAAGGACAGCCTATATTCAAACTGGGACTTTCTTCCAAGACTCACATCATAAAGTTCAGCACATATGAAATGGAAGCCTGAATGTGCTTTTCTGTTTCCAGGAAAACAGATTAGAAACCAGACAAGAAATACAGCAAGTAAATAAATGCATTGGGAAAAGTATTGTCCTCACAGACCAACTCACTTCTGTGTATCTTGATTTGAGAAGATTTAAAGTTCACAGTGTCATCTTTCTGGCATCAAAGTCAAAGATTTACATATTTACATAAAGATATACATTTTTTTACTTCAGGTGTGATTGCTAAAAAAAAAAAGAAAAAACTCCTTTGAAAAAATTCTTACTGTAAAAACGACAAGCACCAATTTATTTATTTCAAGGTTATTCTGACTTGTTGCAATAAAATGCTTCTCATTTGAAGTAAAATTATTGGCCAATTTGGAGACGAAATTGGAATTGACATAAGATCTTTCCCCATTTTCAGACTTATTTTCTTCATGTGGTCTAGATGCTGTTGAGAAAGATAAAATGATCCTGCACCTAGATAAGTTTAATATTATGAATTCAGCTTTTCAAAGAGTAACACATGAGATCTACACATATTTAGTGTGTATTTAGTGTGTTTTGAAAATGCTGTATTTCTCAAAAACAATGTATTAACATGTTAACCATAAGTTTCACTTTAGTATTTGATGTTCTGAGTCCCCTCTCCCTTTGCTCTCCAAGCTAAGTCACTCCCTCTTCAGAGCACTACTGCAACACAATTAGCATGCAACCCACTAATGAAACTATTGCACATCAAATCGGGCTTGTGAAGGTGCTGTTTATAGAGCTGGATCCTGGTTTGGCCAGTTTGCTGTGCAGGTGCATGGATTTATTCTTGTGGGCTGAGCATTGGATAGAATTGTACTGCTGACTGTAAGATCGCTAAATTATTGAAACATGCATGGATGACATATCAAACCTCCTCAAGCATGTTTGTGATGAGGGCAAAATATTATAACAGTAGAATGCTCCCAAAAGTTGGTTTTGCATAGTATCCCCTCAATCAATCTAATCAGTCAATATTTTCAGTTTTATAGTCCATAAAAGACCATCAATCCATTGTTTCCATTGCAACATAAAACCATTTTATTCTGGTCACAACTCATTATTATGATTACCTTGTGCACTCCTGTCTGTATCATCCACAAGAAGCTAAACCAGTGATAATTTATTCTGGCACCCCTCTGTGCCATCTCTTGGGGTCCTTCGTCCGTCTCCGTCTAGCACCCACCCATCTACATATTCTACCCCAATTGGTGCCACTTAATTATTCGTATTCTCACATTGATTAAGAGCAGTGGATGTTCCAGTTGAAATATCAGCGTTGTAAACCACATGAGGTCTTCTGTATTCTTACACCTGCTGCTGGGGTGAAGGCTGTACTGAGAGCATTATAATGATGTGTGGGAGCGGGCAGGAGCAGCCCAGGCATGGGCCCTGTTCCTGTTCGGCCTAATGGGGTCTGTGTCCACTGTCTGATTAATTAAACATCGCCTTGAGGTCAGAAAGTCACAGAGGAGATGCGATTTATCATGGGGCAGTGTGTAATGGAGTGTGGCTCTACTGCAGAGTCGCTCATTAACAGTGATAAACTTAGTGAATGTGTCCGAAGCTCGCACTGTTCTACAAGACAGGGGCTCTTCAAATGTGTGGAGGAAAGAGAGTGGAATCCTAATGGTCTCCTTGAAATCTGTCATATTTTGTAATAATGATGTATTGGTTTTATATAGATAGCACTTTTCAGTCAATGTTGCTTTAAAATTGGATGCAGTATATTTTCACACACCAAACTTGGAGGCGGTAGGCTGCCCTGGGGTAGACGGACCGATGTGTGGCTGCTGATCTGTGACTACAAGCAGTCCAATCACCACCCATCACTCATACACCATGTCCTTTACAGGGTAAGATGGGTAAGGTGTATTGCCATAAGAAAATAATGCACCAATTGTGCAAATTGAGCAACAACAATATGAACAATATGCGTTATGCACCAGCCAAATTTTCAAACAAAATATGATGGACTACAAATCACCATGACTCTTTCTGAATATGCCAGGGTGGATGGTATTGCATTGTTAATTCCAGTTAGACATCGTGTAAACAGTGTGAGTCAGATAGTGCTGCTTTGTCCTGGGATCACAGAATTCTTTGTTTCATGTGTTAAAAATGTATTTGTTCTTTTGGTGTATTTTGAAGAAGAGTGTGATGGAAATGTTTCAACTACAAGTCATTATTAGAGGTTGGTGAAATAATGTGAGATTATCTGAAAAGGGCATTCGGAAGTTTTGTCATTCAGTTTGATGTGCTCTACAAGAAAACATGATTCAAAATTAATGTTATAGCTTTAGAATTGCAATGTCAGTTCATCTGATATGCTTGGAATGGCAGCCACTCCGCCAATGAGCAAAAAGTTTGGTATAACATTAGATCTCTGCTGGGGGCATTCTACATGTATGTGTGTATGTATGTATGTTTGTGTACATGTACGTCTACAGGTGCAATGTTCACCAATGACCATGGGCACACAATGGGACACATATTAAACATGGCCAATAAGTCTGTGATTAATACGAGCACCTATGGTCATGTCCTAGGTGTTTGATTTTCAACAAAAAAGGTGAGAGTGACCAACTGAAAAACAGTTGGCTAATGCTATCTAGCTTGTGACTGTTGTGTTACTCGAGGAGGATTTGTTTGATTGTACAAAATTGACTCACTAGTTTCAGCAAATTCTATTCTTTTTGCTTAGTTTATGTTAAATAAAAGCTTGGATTAGAGTCTAACAAGCCTCAGACACAAACTTACAGTTCGCGTTACACCCTCCAGGGAATGTTGATGACATCCGCTGTATCAATCAGCATTATATCACATGACATTGTGTCCTTGGGCAATACACTTGGTCAACCACGCCTGTCTGTTATAAATAATTATTTATGAAGTTTTGTTGCTTCATAATCTATAGTGAAACATCATCATTTTGACACTGACTAAAAGATCTGAGTGTTTGAAAGTGGAGCTCTCCAAGATTGACAGGGTTAAAGTGTTTTCCCGTCATGCCTTGTGCTTTTGTCTTTGAATGCGGAGTCGTGACCTCCCTGAGCATGTTGCTGTTCGATTCCTGCCATTTCCTGTGGTCTCCCGCTGCGATGAGTGGGTGTGACTGCTGCACACTGCCCCCCACTGGGCGTTGTACAGCTCTGCAGCCCCATGGCGCTGCACCCTGCTGGAATATCAGAGCATCTGTCCCCCCTACGGCTCCCCTTTCTATTCGCACAAGGCCATCTCCCTCCAGCACAGCCATTTTTCAAAGAGTGGGAATACGCAGTGGGAATACATTATCAATGCATCCACACCAACACCTAGGAGACCAATATCAAGTTTTCTCAAGCATCGCACTAATACACTGCCTATTAACATCTGACCATCATGAATTTTTAAACGTGACTCATTTTAAGCAGGGCAGGGGAATGTTCTACCATATCAGGTGAACTAAAAAACACTAACAACCCATAAAAGAGTAAACATGATTAACTAGTTTTTAAGGTAATCAGGGAGGAAAGTGGCTAATTAAATACTTTAAATGTCTCAATTCAGAAGCTAATTTCAGGTAATTGTACTCTATTTTTGAACTTGTAATTGCACGTAATTATACCCATGCAATTGTACTCCAATACCAGGAGTTACTAATACAGTAGTAGAGTACAAATCCAAATAGTCATCAGCGCTCACTTGTCTAAGGCGACCAGATTTTCTCAAAATTATGACATTGGGATGTTTTTTATTAATAAAATTGTAAAAAAGCATGAAACATTGTGTATTCCTGTGTGGGACATAATCTGAGGGATTTCTCTTGCTTTATGGTCATTAGAAAACATGATTTGTAGTATTTTGGCTAAACAAATGACACTTTATGCTCCTCTTTACTGTTGCCGGGGGTCAGATTAGTCAAAAATGGTTATAGTCTGTTTTAGTGCTGTTTAGACCTGATGTAGTCCTAGTTTAGACATGGTTTAGATCAGATTGGTCAAAAATATGGACACCTGGGACATTTCTTGTATAAAACTAGAACAAATCACTAGTTTTGGATAAATCTGCTGGGACAGGGAACACAGGGCTCAAAACTGGGACTGTCCCGGGTAAATAGGGACATCTGGTCACCCTACTCACTGCTGTCTCTGCTTCTCTCTGTACCGACAAAAACAACACTGCTAAAACCAATTATTTTGAGTTGTTGGTTTTTTCAATGCATACTAATGACATATTCACTAGCAACATAATGCAATGAAGAGATTTATGAATGAATGAATGACGAATGACTGGACAAATGGGGTAGTGATCACTGGGCTGAAACTCAGGCCCAGTCAGAACAGGACCTGTAGATGTCTTATAGCCCAAAGACAAACG
>JACN01020873.1:0-17965 GCA_000787155.1 Scartelaos histophorus | reverse complement strand
AATTTGTTTCAGTATTATCATTTATATATTTTCATATGTTAAAATATTACTGTGACAGGCCTGGAGTGCAGCTATATTTGCTAATATAAACCACTATCATACATACCGTGTTTTTCGGACTATAAGGCGCATCTAAAATCATTACATTTTCTCAAAAATCCACAGTGGCCTTATAATCCAGTGGCCTTATGTGTGACCTTTGGTTGTGTTTAACCTCCAACCGATTTGATGTTGTAACATTAGTCTAATAAGGTATTAGTGGGCGAGTCAGGAGGAGTAATATGTTGGCCACATATAGGGCGACTGTGCAACATACCGGTAGTTCTGCCGTGTGCTGTACAAGGACCCAAAATGCAACTGTTAAGAGACATGCACCATGCAGATTTCAGGTTTTGTATTTTTGTGTTAAAACTGAACAATGTTGAGAGGGATCCGGGCATGTTTGATGCCCAAATCACCAACTGTTAAACTTGTATTTTTGTGTTAGCTACAACTGAGAGTTATTGTAAATGACCTGAATAAAGTTCAATTTATCCGACACACGTTTTTCGCTTATTGCGCCTTATAATCCGATGCTCCTTATGTGTGGACAATGACACAACTGACATATTATTTGATACTGCGCCTTATAATCCGGTGCACTTTATAGCCCCAAAAATACGGTAACCTTATTTTGTCAGAAATAAGTAAGAAGCATTTCATTTGCATTGATCATTTGATTGTTCCTCACATGTTATTTGCTCTACAAGACACACAAGCACGTCAAAGCTGCAGTAGATATTGCGTTCACTTTAACAAAGCAGATAAAAACAAAAACAACAAAACAAAATCCACAATGGAGGATTTGCTTGTCATGGCTGCTCGTCTAAAATGAGTGAGTACACCACGTCCAAACACAAGTCTAGTATTTGCCTGTCTGCTTTTTACTCCTCGCAGTGAGCCTCTCCTAGTCTACTGTTACTGCAGAGGATAACAGAGTACGTACCTGCTACTCAGGATGTGTTATTGGGAGCTTTGAGATTCAGACTACAGCACCTCAGTTGTAATTCAGTATGTTTATGTAATGAGTATTATAACATTAGAACATGGCGTAAAATGGGCTCTTTAACCAGGACTTAGTTTGAATATAATTTGAGTATTATATCGAACCTCAACCTCATTATATTAACTCCCAAACCCCCAAAAATTCCATCCAATTAACACACTTTTAAAGCTGAACCTTGCTCAGTTATACCTTCGCTTTAATGACTCTGCCGTACAAACAAACGACGAGCCTTATGGTGGAAGTCTCTGAGGGCGCGTGAATGTTTGAGTTAACATGTGCTGAATGGAAATGATGCCTCCTCACTCGGCTCGTGTGCATGTTAATAAGACACTTGTATATTTCATAGGGGACGTGTAATGCGAGGGCCAATTTCACCCCTTCTCAGATTACTTTAGCTGGAGGTAGACGTTGTTCTGAATCCGTGTGGTGAATTACATTTTGGTCCCTAACTGGTTTTCCGACTGCTCCTGTTCCTTTGGGTTGTCTTTGCTTTACTGCAAAAAAGACGGCAGAGTTACTCGATGTCGCCATGTGTTTTAGTTAACGCTGTTGCTTTAAATTGAACTGTATTAAAAAGTGGCTTTGCTTAGTATAATGCAAAAATAAATGAATATATAGAGATAGTACAGCATCTTCTAAAAGGCTTGGTAAAGAGAATAAAGAGTAAAAAATAAAAAATTCATATCCTGGTACTAACTGATCTTCACTATATTACACATTATTGACAAAATTGACTCTTATGAGCTTTTAGACATGTTAGAATCCTGTTACCGCATCAAAAACATACTTGGAGTTGTGTTTTGCTTCAGTAAGTATTTGAGTAATCCTGGTTTATTGGTCTCAAAATGCTCAGTTCCACCTTATGATGCAATAAAGTGGTAGTTTTCAAGTTAACCTATACCTTTTACACCTTTAGTTTGGTAGAGATTGGCAATTCCAGGGCTGAAATACCATCCAAATGATTCTAGTGAAGGTGTCTGGAGTTTAAAAACACAGTGGAGCACCTGGAACAGAACATTTTGAACTTTGGTGACGTAAATGGACTAATAAATCAGGATTACTCGATATTTACCAATACAAAACACAACTCCATATGTGTTTTTGAGTGTTTTTGGTTTGAGAGAAGAACTAAATATCGTCACCTTCCTAAAATAATCGCCTAAGTCCCTTTATTTAGGCAAAAAAAAGCCATAATTTCAATTTTAAGGGGAGTTTTTTGTGTTTCCTGAAAAACCTGAAAAAATGACTTATGCGATTATTTTAGGAAGGTGTCCATATGCAGGGTTTGTTAAACAGGAGTGAATGAAATAAGATGTTTGCGATGAGGAAACAATATTATAAAATAGATTTTAAAAAGTCCTTTAATACAAATAGTTGTCCAGTTTATTCTCCCAAAGCCTGAACTCTGCTCCAAACCACACTACTACTACTTTTACTGACAGACTATGGATCTCTCAATTGAAATACTTATCACAGATTTGAAATGATCAGATCTCGATTACAATTATAATTCGATTAATCGCTCAGCCCTATGTTAGAGAATACAGAATTAATCCTAAGAACTTTTAAACTTTTTACCTCCATACAAAATCATGTTTAAGTTCATTAGTCGCTATGATATATTGTATTACTGATTCCTTTTTTATTTTTTTATTAAATATAACACGCAAATCCACTTCAATAAAGCAGTTGGTAATAATTTTTTCCTGCAAATAACAAAAACAGATCAATTTCTGTCTTATTTTTCTTTAATCTTCCTTCTCAAATTCCATTATCCTCATTATGTCTGTAAATTGCATTATCCTTGGTGTTGATTTACCAATTTCCCTACGATAAGAAACAAATATCTGTAATTCTTCGTCATTCCAAGCTAATCCGAAACAACTGCCTTCTGCTGCGTTAAAATAAACCGACTATTTTCGTTAGCTCTGAGTGAAATTGGCCATAAATGCAATCAACCTAGCATTAAGTTTCTATCTGGGAATTGAGAGCTGGAAGGGTTTATGAGCGGTGGAAATAGACTTGATACTTAAAAAGAGTTAGTAGTAAGAAGGAAGAGCTAGGGAGACATTAAACTCCTCAAGATAACTGGATATGAATAAAAGAAAACCCGAACAAAGACTGAAAAACATAATTAGAGCGTGTTTTGTCACAGCTTGGTAACAGCCGGAGTTGGAGGACCCATTGTGGAGTGAAGATAGGAACTGGAAGCGAGGAGTTTTGGAGAAAATGGGGGCCGATTTGGCTGAGGCGTGCGGGTTGGTGGGTGTACGGCGGGCGGGGGGAAGAGCTTTTCTTGCCTGCGTCCAACAACATTACGCGGCGTGTCTGTCAGCGTGCACCAAACTCCCCTCCGCGGGAAGCATCCGTTCTAATCATATCCTCTTCAGCGCGATGACAGGCCCGAAACAGAGCGCCGAGATGCAAGAGGAGAGAGGCAATGAGACAGAGAGAGCAGAGGAAGGCTGCTTTCTCTATTAGAAATGCGTAGAGGGGAGTTTGTTAGTCATTAGCGACTTCGGGGGGAACTTTTAGGGACCGAGGGATGGAGGCATACACTAAACAGATTGCAGTTTTATAATGTATCAGGAAGACATGAGCTATGTGTGTCTCCAGATACAATATACACATGGTTAACCCAAATGTTGCTTTTACTGGTGATAATACTGTTTTTTTTAATGCTATAGGTTTTGCTCCTGTTGCGATACAAACTCGATTTATTGATGGACCGATGCAGCTTTTTTCAGTTCTGATACCAATAAGGATACTTTTACTTTCAATATCTTTTAATACTTCATCTAAACCAATAAGTGTGGGGATGGAAAATTGAACTTTCATTCAAATACATTTAATTTATTACACAAGAGATCCAATTCTGTTATGCAACTGTTATTTATCCTTCACATAACTACAGAACAACTTCATATAAATAAAAGTAACGCTCAACCAGGAAGCAGCTGAAGCAAACCAGTGAAATTTTTCAGTATTGGCACCGATATTCGAGTATTGGTATTACTGCATCCCTAGAACTGACTTGATACTCAGTAAATAAAAGAAATGAACATGCTTTGGTCTGGTTGTAAACAGATTGCAGTTTTATAATGTATCAGGAAGACATGAGCTATGTGTGTCTCCAGATACAATATACACATGGTTAAACCAAATGTTGCTTTTACTGGTAATAATTCTATTTTTTTAATGCTATAAGTTTTGCTCCTGCAGTGTTGTTGCGATACAAACTCGATTTATTGATGGACCGATGCAGCTTTTTTCAGTTCTGATACCAATAAGGATACTTTTACTTTCAATATCTTTTAATACTTGATCTAAACCAATAAGTGCGGGGATGGAAAATTGAACTTATTTCATTCAAATACAGTTAATCTATTACACAAGAGATCCAATTCTGTTATGCAACTGTTATTTATCCTTCAAATAACTACAGAACAACTTCATATAAATAAAAGTGATTATTGGCTGAAGCGAGCCAGCGAAATTTTTCAGTACTGGCTCCGATATTCGAGTATTGATATTACTGCATCCCTAGTGACTTGATACTAAATAAATAAAAGAAATGAACATGCTTTGGTAAGGTTGTATAGTAACAATACAGTACTGAGGAACAGCTAAACTGTCAGAAAAGACACAATTTAATGTATACAATCAAATTAAATAGTTGACAATATGACAGTAGCAACAGAAGTATATTTATTTGGTGTATTTTTATGCTTTCCTCAGGCTACTGCATGTTCTGAATTATTAATTTAGTGAAGATAGTCTGCTTGGTATGGTTTATGCACATTAAAATTCAACCTTCCATAAAACTCTACATGGAATACTAACCAACACCACAGCTCTTTCATGGATATAGTTTCTACTTCCACGGGGCCCGTATTACACTATTCTCTGATCTATCATAATGTTTTAATGTTGTTTCCTCATCACGAACAGTAGTTGTGTTTCGTTTGATTCGCGCTTGTTTAACACAGAAACCCTGTGATCTCATGAAGCTGTAGTTTTCAAGTTAACAGCTGCATTTTACCTTTAGTTCAGTAGAGATTGGCAATTTCAGGGCTGGAATTGTCCAAAGTGTTCAAGTGAAGGTGTTCCTGTATTATCACAAGACATGACAAGGTGGAACAGAGTGTTTGAGAGAAGAACTCAGCTTAAATAGGAGGGATTTGTGTGTTAAACGTGCGTAAAAGAAACAAAAAAAACCTCTGAGTATGTTTTTGATGAGGAGACATTATAACATAGATGAGAAAATAGCGTGGGTCCTTTAAAAATGAATTCCTTCTGGATGTTACACAATAAGTACAAGCTCTACATTCATTCTTACCTCTCCTCTGTGACAGCTTCAGTACAAACAGCAAAGAGATGCCAAGTCCTTCCCTGACAACACAAGACTCTGATCACGACACTGTAACAGAGGCCGAATAGCCCGGTGTCACCTGTAGCTTCCCCCACAAACCCGCTGCATAAACACTGCGCCCCTGACTGTGTAGGAGTAGAGCTGTTATACCAATTCATCACTCCTACTCCAGATGCCTCCGTCTAAAAAGCATCACAATGTTCAGCTCCGAGCAACAGCCTCTTTGCAGCCTCTGACTGCGACAACCTCATCGAATGCTGAGAAGAAGTCCCTTAAGTGTAAGTAATCAATAGGCTACAGTGCTCTTTGGAGTCTAGGGCCATGTTTAGCACAGTTTTACTAAGGCTCATACAGAGGTAGACCCGGGGAGAAGTGGCTCCATCTAATGTATGGAGACTGTGAAGAGTTATACACCGATCAAATAAAATAAATGAGATGAAATGGCTGGCAAAGTGGTATTAAAGCTTTCAATGCAAAATAATTAAATTAAATCACAATATAAAATCACATATTATTCACTTACACTTAGACAAACGTTATTGATCCACAAGGGACAATATTTGGACAGAGTATCTCACTTATCACAATATAATATAATAACAAAGAGCAAAAATATGGTCAAATTATTAGTCCACTCAAACTATTCATATATATTGGCAGTTAACTTAGTCAAATATTATGTAGAAACGATGCTATGGAGACAATAATTATACAAGGTTCTAAGGTGGCAAACATTTTGTGCAGACATTAGGCCACAATAATTATTATATCGACTTCTTGTTCGATATATATCAAAACTGGAACAATAATTTTTTGGGTGAGTATTTATCATGTGAACTTTTTCTTTGCACTACTGGATTTTCTTTTCTTTTTTATATATATAATACAATAAGATTTAAGCCAGTCAAAGGTGAATTAATAACTTCTATGACGCCTTTCAGATGCAAAAAAGTACTAGTGTTTCATTCATTCATCTAATTAATTTATTTATTTCAGCTCATAATTTATTTAAAATATTGTAGATTTTAGTTTTTGTGTTTTAAATTTTCGCTCTTGGGTTTTTGCGTCAGTGGCATAAATTAATCGCAATATTATCGTTTATCGTCTATATTTATTTCAGCAATTTGTCACGCTTCAAAATTTCTTATCATCTGTTTGTGATCAGACATTGTTTAAACTTCCAGACTTTTACAAGAATACAGATTTTCATGTGAGTCCTAATTTTCTATAGTTACAAAGTTTTGTAGTATAATAAACACATAGACGGCAGATGGACTGAAGATTACATTTGTGATGGAGGTTATGGCGGAGCAGATGTTGTATATTTATGCTTTAATTGTAAACCCAACATGGCCCGTATAGAACCACAGCGAGTTCTGCTGTCTGAGGCAGCTCCATATGTCAGACACTCACCTTTGGGATGTTAAGAGTCTAAGATCAGACTGTAGAGCTACATTCAGTCAATACTTGTTTCCTTGAAGAATATTGTTTTGAGCACAACAAATGACATGCAACAGTTCAATTCTTTATAACAAAATTAATTGAAAAATATAACAATAGGAAAAAGTGTGTGGGCATTATTATTCAAAAAGTGTGTTGTTTTCATTTAGCATAAAAACTTTCTATAAAAGGTACCACATAAATATTCTACATTATAATTATTGTGTTTTGTTAGATATTTATGATCTTTAAAAAGCAGATTAAACTCATATAGTGCATTGCAGTTAACGCTGTAGCAAAACTTTAAGAGCATTTAGTTAAACAAAAATGGTCATTACCCCCTACAGCCTATTCATTTTAAAGCACATTTACCTTTTATAATGACTTTATATGGATGGGAATATAACATTTAACACCCCCCTTGGAGCTCAGTTAGAACAAACGCACAACTTTAAAGGCCACACGGCATTATTCACAGCATTTATCACTGATCAAAACCATTATGCATTATATATCGCCTACATTAAAACTCACTCGAGCACCTACCATAACTCATCTCCATACGCCCCATCTACATGTAGTATTTACTTGTAACACCATAAATCACTGTTAAGAGCTTGGATTTTTCCCTTAGCCTTGAACAAAATACTAAAAAGTCAACAAAAAATAACACTAGCACGGATAAATATTATACTCCAGTTAATCTAAAATTTATGGAGAGCTAGCACAAAAACAAGCCTTAAAACATCATAGAATCTTCCTTGGGGTGCCGTGTGGTTTGTGCCTCCGCTTTCCCCATTTCAATATGTGATGCTGCTGCTGACTCCAAAACATCTTTCTTAGACTATAATGATTGCGAGTTAAAGTAGAAAATGCATTTGGGGCAGCAAAACAGGCAATTTCAATCCATTTCAGCGAGCGACCCAGCTCCCTATACAACTGTGTATCTATACAAAGCAAAACAATGCACATGATAATGGGGCAGGTTAGATGGGAATACAACAGTTTGCAAAGCCTGGTCAATTTCATAGGCGAGGCTTTGATTCTGACGCACTGATGTCTGTTTGAGAAATTATGCTACAAAAGTCACAGATAAAGCTAAACATATTTTGTGCAAGATTTTGGATATTATTTATAAATTAATTGGCTCAAAACAGCTTCCATATGTGATGCAAGAAACTGCAACGCTATTAGCTGTAGTCTGGCAGGCTTTCTGTAATTACCATGTCATAGTAATATTAGCATGTGTTTTTAATCTGTCTTTATACGATTACATGCATTTAAAGGGCCTAGATTTTCTGATTTATGCTATAATGTAGTTTCCTCATCTCAAACATACCTGGAGTTGTGTTTTGTTTCATTCACACATGTTGAACATAGAGCCCTGCATGTTTCAGTCGAGTTCTTCTCTCAAACAGAAAACTCTGTTCTACTTTGTGATGTCATGTGGTAACACGGGAAGTGCTCCACTGTGTTTTTAAACTCCATACCCTTTCAATAGAATCATTTTGATCAGTCCAGCCCTGGAAATGCCAACTAAACAAAAGGTAAAACGTAGATGTTAACTTGAAAACTTCCGCTTCATGACGTCACAAGGTGGAATAGAGAATTTTGAGCCTGGGAGATGAAGATAATAGACTAATAATGAAGGATTAGTCAAAACATATGTGAAAAACAAAACTTATTTCACAAGATTTTAACATGACTAAAAGGTCACATGAGTCAATTTTGCATAATATATGACCTTTAGATATAAGAAAGAAAAATGACAGTAAATGCTTAAAAATCCTGCCTAGTTATAATTTTGTCAGATAAAAGCACACTCTTGTTGTCCAAACATGAAGCGGAATTAAGGAAATAAATACTATTACTATACAGTATTGCCACTTGAAATAAACTATTAGTCATCTTAATGTTTGTGTGAAATCGCTCAGTTCAAACAGTTCAATAGAATGTGAGGATGCAGCTTATTGAGAGATTTTTCTACATAGCCGTCAAAAAAACAGCTGTTGCAATAATATGTTTTTATTATTTTTCTGTCAGGGAATTCACTAAATTATTGTCTTAATTATATTCTCGCTGGTACTAGTGGCTTTTGAAAATTAATTACAAAACATAACTCATAACTTAATGAAAATAGATAGAACGTCATCAGTCTGTGGTGTATTATGTTACTGCTCTTTTCTATTAAATTTATTCCTTAGTGAGGCTTTAAATGATGCTACTAGGCCAGGTTATAGGTCATATCTGTGAGGAGGCAACCTTGTTTGAACACATTATTTTTCTAAGGTGTTTCCTTTAGCCATAAAGACACGTTTAACTGAATATTGAATTGAAGTGAGTGATGAACCAGGACCCACAACAGAAAAGTGACATAATGCAGCTTTAACTTTTGATGATACATAAAGAAAGTATCAAATAATTATGATTTCAGTTATGACCCCAACAATCAGGAGTAGTAGTAGTAGTAGTAGTAGTAGTAGTAGAAGTACTCCTGATTATTGGGCTCAGTAGTAGTATCTGTTACGGCCCCAGGCCTTCAGTTTGTATTTTTGTGTATTTTGCTGCCATTTTGTTCCTGCTGCCCGAGCCCTGGTCCCTGATTGGTGGAGCATCTCTTCACCTGGCCCCGCCTCCAGCCTCCTCCCCCTGTTTAAGAAGATCACAGCACCTGGTCAGGGCTGCTGGCCTTTGTGGCCAGTACCAATGTGTCTGATTTATGTCAGTCACTTTGTGTTTGTACTAGTCTGTGACTTTTGTGTATTGAGACACTCGGTTTTGTTTAGTTCGTTCTGTTTTGTGCCTTTTGATTTGGTCACTCGATTCTGTTTGTGGGTTTGTGGTTTTCTTTGGGACAATCGTGGTTTTGGTTTATTCTTGTGTCCCTTAGTTAATCACTCGTTTTGTGAACCCATGTGACCCGTTTTAGCACAAAACTTGTTTTATGTTAAACCTGTTGTGTTGTTTCTTAACTTGGTTTAGTTATGTACATATGTTACCATGTTTTGTTAAGTTAAACCTTTTACACACCTGTTAATTAAACCTTACTTATTTATTCCATTTTCCACCTTGGTGTTTTTTGTTACTTCCCTCACCCTAGCAGAGCTGGGTCATAACAGTATCATATATGTTTGCCTTGACATAGATACTGTGCTGTATTTGCCATTGACCACCTAAGATTTACAAATAAAGACAAATAAAGTCAAATTCTTCTCACTTCAGACTGACAGAGTTTAGTGCTTCGCTCATTGATTCTGCAGAAATCTGCTGTTTTTCACCCACCCCCCTGTGATATTTTTTCCTTTATTTTTTCCAATACGGATAAACCATGCGTGTTCCCGATTGGTTCATTCACCTGTCAATCATGCCCATTTCAAAACGAGGAGATTCACAACTAACTAGACTGTAAAATATCGAAGAGGAGTGTATTCTGGATGTGAGGAATACTTTTAATTATTGTTTTTGTGGTCTATTATTTTGTAACATCTATTTTTTTTTCCAAATGATATACTGAAAATGAAAAATCCACAAGGTGCAACAAAAAAACAAACAGCCGTCCTTTTCATCACATCCGAGCATCACCACTAAGCACCACTATGGGTCCATTTGCCCCGCCCTCGTGTCTCACCCACACACCTGCAGACCACAGCAGCCAGCGCCGGCGAGGAGTTCAAAGGTCATTACTTACCCCACATTTACTCAGCGCGATGTACCACCACCGCTCCCTCACCGAGCGAAAACTGCGGCCTCCCACGCAACTCAGCACCTCCTCGTTCTCGTCTCCCTCCACCTGAAAAAAAACAGAATCAACAAAATAAACGATCCAAAAACGCTCGCACCTCAGAGCTACGTTGAATTATTGCAGATGAGCGGGAGCTTGAGACATAAAAACATATTTCACGCCCCGAAATAGACGGCGACGTGTGATCCAATACGGCGCGTGACAGCAGTGGCAAATCACACTTCCTTAATGTGCCAAGCAAACAAGTCCCCATTAAAAAGACACAAAAGGGTCTCCAGAAAGGTGTTGGCGATGATGAGATGAAGCCAGGATATGCATCATCAGCAGAGAAATGTTATGAAAACACATTACAGGCCATTAGCTCCAACTTGTGTTTTTTTTTTCCTGTTTTACATATTCCTTTCAAAATAGCAAGGATAAAATATGAGCAGTCTTGCGATAATGTATTACAGAAAAGCACAGGGAGGTCAGGGTTGTGGTGGAGAAGTTGTGAAGTATGGAGGAGGAGGCTGGCAGCGTGTTAAAGGGCCGTATTACACTATATTCTGAGCTGTGTTATAATGTTGTTTCATCCCTAACACACCTGGAGTTGTGTTTTGTGTCATTCACATTTGTTTAACACACAAATCCTGCATATTTAAGCTGTGTTATATTCTCAAACTGAAGACACTTATTTTTCCCAATAAATGTTCATCTTTGAGAATATTTGTGCATCTTGGAAAAAATATTTTATAAAATAGAACAGTTTTCTTATTGTTCTGTGATGTTTTGTCTTGGAATTAAGGTCCTGGATTTTTAAAGGAACTTTATGTAGATTGTGCTTTGTACCTCTGTACCTTTGTTGTCAGTGCCTTTACCTGCTAACAGAGGACACAAGTTGTTTTCATTCTCAGTATATCGACAGACAGTGACTTATGTGAAAGCTCAGGACCTCCAGAATCCCCTCACTGAGCTGCAGCGGCTGCACTAGCACTGACTCATGATTGGCTGCAGGTACTGGGATTTAAGGTTTATTAAACTCATATAATGCTCATTCTGCTTTCTGAACTAAAACACCAAATTATAACAAACAACTTGGCCATCATGACAAATGTTTTATTGTATGAAGGGAATAACTGTAAAACACTGTAAAGCACTTTGGGTGTCTAGAAAGGGCTCTGTAAATGCTCCACCTTGTGATGTGCTCCACTGTGCTTTTAAAGACAACTTTTCTGGTAGAGGGTCCGTCACCTCCTCCATGGAGATGTTATTGCTTTGCCTGGAATGTTCCACGGTGTGACATTAAACACGTCTATCAAACATTTATTAATTACAGGTGTTTCTATAGCTCAAAATACAATAATTCCCTCTGTAATTCAGCCTGTAGTTGTTTCCCTTGAGGTAAGATTTAAGGTTTAATCTCTACTGTGGAACCTTCTAAACACAATAATATCTCCATGGACACAAACCCTCCACCAGAAAAGCTACACAGTGCACCTTTAATCTTCATAGACCTTCACTAGAATTATTTAGACCATTTCAGCCCTTGCAAACCACAACTGAGCTAAACATAAAAGGCAGCGGTTCTTGAAAACAGTCCCTACATGACATTACAAGGAGGAAGCTCACAAGAGTCAGTTTTGAGTAATATGGGACACCTAGAAGTGTTATAGATGCTAAGTAAAACCAAAGAGATCTCACCATGCAGCCGGACCAGGTGTAGCGCGTGGTCAGGTTGATGACTTGGTTGTTCTCCGGACGCAGCACAGCTTCCTTCTGGTAGCAGTTCTGAAAAAAAAGGTCAAAAGTCAAATTAGAAAAACAAAGCATTCAACTTACAAGGGAAATAGTTTAGGAAATGAAAGGCGGTATTAACCTCTGTGAAAGTCAGAGGGCGTAAATATGCATTAACAGAATAATCCAGAGCAGGTCGAGAGAAATTTGGGGGCCTGGGGCAAGAAGCCTCATAAATGAAAAGGAAAATTCTGGGCCGTGAAGGTTGTGAAGTTACTGAAATTTCAACTGAGATTCAAAGATAAGAATTTGGGAGAAGAAATGTACCTGTTTTCTTGCAACACTCATCATTAAAAGTTTATATGCAAGTTTAAGATCGACATTTAAAATTTGTATTCATCCTTTTTATACCTTTTTGTTGTGATTGATCAATTAAGGGATAAAAGTTATGTTTTGTATATTTTCTGTAATATTCTTCAGCCACATACTTATCCAGTCAAATTACATTTCAAACACCAATCACACAAACACAATCTTCTCTTAAGTGTCAGCAAAAGTCATTCTCATAAAAGGACCAAAATCAACCAAACTGGGTAATCATATTTTACTTTGTACCTATTGTTCCTTTAAATTTGTTTTTTCGTGCAATTATGCTGTGAAAATATTTTTTTATAGATCAATAAACCCTTTTCAGTTTGGCTGTTCACGTTAAACTTTTCTGAGATTAAAAGTAAATTAAATTAAATCACAAATCAATCATACAGTGAGTTTTGTAAATGTAATTTTGTAAACCGCTTTGACTTAAGTAGGCATAGTATGATGGATCATGTTTTCTAATGTTAATAATAAATAATGATGTATTTTGAGTTAGAATCAGTGACCCTGCGCTCGGTGGGAGACTGAACCCACTGCACTGCGACTGTGGCTTTTTATGAGAACAGTTTGTGTTAATGGGATGGGTCCTTTTTGAAAGAGGTTGTAATATATCCTTTTTACAGCCTAATTTGAGGATAATATTTGGTGATATGCCAACTAAATATTTTATTCCTCATCTAGATTTTCAATTATTTTTATTTTTTATTTTCAAAAACAAAACAAAACTAACATAACATAAACTAAAGCCATTTAAGTACCATTTAACACAAAATTATAGTTGAATTTCTTCATCCAAAGTCATAACTCTGCTCCACTCGACATGTTTTTACTGAGTATTGGCTGTGGATCTCTCCATTAAAATACCCAAGCTACTCATTGATCTTGATTCCAATTTAAAATATTGCGCAGCCCTATTTGAGGATAAGCTCCACCTGCTCCACTCGTGTCTTCAGTCTTCTATAGTTTCTTCTTCTCTAGTACATGATGCTGGTTCTTACTTAGAGTAGAGGCTGGAGTGGTGCAGGTAGGGGAGGCACAACTTTATGGTGGTCAATGGAAGTAGTTATAGAGCACATACAAATCCAATTTTTATTAAATTAGAAACGTTGAAATTTAACGAATTGGTGGAGTATTGCCTTCTTAAAACTATGTACAAAGCTCATCAAAAAAATTTACCAGAGAAGCTGCAAAATAGATTTCTAAAGAGAGAAAGTAGATACTAACTATGAGGAACTGGTTTATTTCCTTTAGTTTAGAGTTTAGAACAAAACCAAAGGAAAGATGCATCTCAATCAAGGGAGTGAGTCTGTGGAACTGATATTAAAGAATCCAAGTCCATCTATATGTTTAAGAAAAGCTTGAAATTATCATTATTAAGAAAGTATAAAACTGCTGTGACAGGATGATTTTGTGTTTAGTTTTTTTGTAAAGAAACTGCACATCTATGTTTGATTTTGTGTAATGTAACAGTGCAACACACTGGAAATGAATAAGAGTTGAGAAGAGGCAGATATTATTAACTTTTGCTTCTTTCTGTGCCTTTCATTCATCTATCAAGATTGTACCAAATCTATAATACTGTCTGCAGATATGTTGCATTGACTTGTTTTGTTTTAATGAATGAAATAGATATTATTGAACTGAATTGAATTGGTGGTAAGACTGCAAGATGGAAAAGCTGTCATAAGACTATTCTAAAATATTAATATTGTTTATAATGTTTTTCAGACTAAAGTTTTGTTTGTTTTAGCGCTCTCTGGTGGTTATTTAACAGAAAATAAGAACATAAGAAATGTTTTGTTGACTAAATGGAGTGACGATGACTGACTCTGAAATGCACAGATCTGAAAGTGAGTCGCATAAGTGAGTCTTTATTCAGCAGACCAGACTTGCCATAGCAACAAAACAGTGAAGTATAAAATAATTAAATAATTAAATATTAAAACTTTGGTCTGAAAACGTCATATTCTTGTATAAATGATCAGAAAACCAAACTAACCTTATGGTCTTGTTGCTGCTCTTTCTTCTTTGCTATAATTACGAGTAGGCTTAAAAGTTTGGTCTTATTTAATCTGCTTTCATTGTTCTTACTCTTAACATTACTGTCTTAAGAAGTTGATAAATTTGGTCCACCCTGGCACAATGGCAAAGCAAACAGTATTATAAATAAATGCTCAATAGCTAATTAATAGAAAACCCTACAGGCCAGAAAGGTCCCAAAACTAAATCTCAATGCCAAACACTGTGCACATATTCATTTTATCAACAAAGGGAGTTTATTCTCTTCACACTTTTATTTTGGATACTAATTAGAATATTTTTCATTAACACTTGTTGCCTCTGGCGTGAGCTCCATGCTGCAGCTGCTCGCATTGTAAGTAGTATCTGAGAGCCGTTCTTTTTTACAAAGACCAAAAAGGCAAAGGTGTGATTAATCCAGAGGTAATTGAAGTTGGGGGCACATCAGATGGTGATTTATTACACATTTTCTGAGTCAAACTAAAAATGATGGTATCGTCTCCGCTGGGATGGAGCTTTTCTTGTATTGTCGATGAGAATTAGTCAAAGAAGGAAAATGGAATATCGCTGCTAGTTTTGAATTCCTATTAGTTTTAGTTGCGCTCTAATGTGTGAGAGTTTAAAATATGCTATTAAATGAATTAAACTATGCATATTATATTTATTCTGGTGCGTGAGCTACTGTGACAAAATAATTTCCCTTGTGGATCCAGATCATCAAGGTCTTTCTAAGAATCCATTCAGACTGCAGCCTGAAATGACCCAAATCAGTTTTTTTTTTTTTTTGTCCCTATGCAACCTGTGTCTGATTTTTTAATAACACAGATCCAGTTTTTTCAAATGCGACCGAGGCCACTTGGATATGTGGCTCTAAAACCGATACATATCAGATCTTTTGATATGCGACTTCAATTTGAATGACCAGGCTGCATTGATCTGACCTACACCTCCTCAACAAGCAAACAAATGTTCTTCTCCAACGCGATAAACGCAAAAAGCAGACTCACCATCAGACCACATCCCTCTGTCACAGAAAGAACACAGAATATTCCAATGAGCCTTTAGTCTGACAGAAGCTGAGAAGAAGCAAGCTGTTTTTTGTTTTTTTTAAGCTCTTATAGTTTATGCAAATGAACCATGTGGTCTTTAGTTTTTGTATCTGTAAAAAGCTGCATTATATTATCAAACGGGCTGTTGCGGCTCTATAGTGGTCATGGTTTATATGTTGTAAAGTTGAGTTTTTGTATGCATAAGATTTTAATTAAAAATCTGCTGCAGTCTAGAACTTGTACAATAATGTTTAGAAATGTTGGGTTTGATCTGCACAGTGGAGTGTGGGATACCTCACACCGCTGGTTATGAACCTCCCGAGCTTCCTCTGCTAAAGGAGCTCATGGTTGTTTGTATTTTTCCTGGTTTATTAAATGTGCACAAGTAAAAAGCATATTCTGAATAATGGAGATACTGATGTGCATGATGTTACCGCACTCCATAAACACTGAGCACACTTGCTGCGTGACCTCATTGTTTCCTCCAATGTGCATGTGGGACACTTTGGGGACGTTTAAAGTTCACACTGGAGATCCCGTACAAGTCGTCGGAAAATCTGGTGGTTATTTAACAGAAAATAGTCTAGACATAAGAAATGTTTGGAAGAATAAATGCAGTGACGATGACTGACTCTGAAATGCACAGATCTGTTTACCAGCAAAAGTCTTTATGAGTCTTTATTCAGCAGACCAGACTTGCCATAGCAACAAAACAGTGAAGTATAAAATAATTAAATAATTAAATATTAAAACTTTGGTCTGAAAACGTCATATTCTTGTATAAATGATCAGAAAACCAAACTAACCTTATGGTTAGTTAGTTTACTAACCTTCTTTTTTGCTATAATAATGAGTAGATTTAAAAGTTTGGTCTTATTTAATCTGCTTTCATTGTTCTTACCCTTAACATTATTGTCTTAAGAAGTTGATAAATTTGGTCCACCCTGACACAATGGCAAAGCACAGTATTTGGTCCACCCTGACACAATGGCAAAGCAAACAGTATTATAAATAAATGCTCAATAGCTGATTAATAGAAAACCCTACAGGCCAGAAATGTGAACAACCTCGCAAAAAAATCAGATTTCACAAAAAAAATCTGAATTGAGCATCAACGTAGCCCAAGCCTAGTATTAGATTTGCAGTGCACTATTCTCACACTGGTAACCTGTCTTTGAGCAGTATAATATAACACTGGCCTAACCACTGAAAGATGCATTACTCACTGAGCAACGTAATACATAGTCATAAAATTGCTTGAGGGAGGCTATTTATGTACCACAATAAAGACAAAATATCCTAAAATGTTTACTATAGACAGTAAGTGTTGCACAAGCAATCGTAAATTAGAAAATAGAAATATACGTGTGCTTATTCTTGTTCTTGGAGAAACGTGAACAGACGTGGGTGAGGTGAATCTGGAGTCAAATTAGACGACATTAGAATATGAAATGATGAGTCTATCTTGTGTATATTCAGGAAAACAATATTATAAGTTATTTAGTTATTTTAATAAGATATATCCTTTTGAAAATCCTGCTTGATTAATATGAAGGGTGAAAAAATGCATATTGCCCAGTCCTATAGGCTAAATATCACTTTCACATTTCATAGAATTTGGAAATAAAATAAACTTTTCTGATGCAAAAGCTCGATATCTGACTGGGTATGAAAGCTCAGACACTGTAGTAGGGTAATTCATATTCTTAGACAACAAAAAGAAGTTCACTATGTTAGCACAGTTGCCACGAGACATTGTAAGTGATAATATTCAAATCTGAGAGAGAAAGAGAGGGACCGCTATATCTACTCTCGCGAACATTAATCAGCCTGTTATTAAATCCACGCTGCATGAAGAATATGGATATTACAAATGGGCCGGTCGCTTTGTTAGCCCAGCGTTATACAGCTGTAAAGACAATGGAGTGTATATCATTTTAATATAATGATCCGTCATATTCAGATCCACATTCTACGTTTTGGCACTTCCAGCGAGCCTGCCGGTGCTGGTAGGCAATGAAGTACAAGTAGTAAAGCACTGTAAAATTATATAATTAAGTATCTGCTCTTGACCTGAGTACATTTTTAAGTGGATAATTTTTACTTTTACTTCACCAAATGTGAGAGAAAGTATCTGTACTTTCTACTTCCCCACATTTTTTAACTGGACTGAAAAGTAAGAGTTTTTATTTTTTATATTTTTTATTTTA
>JACN01135367.1:0-21779 GCA_000787155.1 Scartelaos histophorus | reverse complement strand
CAGTGAAGGGGGTGGGGGGTATGTGTGGACAGCTGCGCCAAGTTAAGGGAGAGCGGAGCAGGCAGCCAAGGTGAATGATCGCGTGCTGCGTCAGACCCTGGTTCTGGGATGCAGTTTGTGGGTGGATGGCTGCTGTCCTCAAGTTGATGGTATAGCTGTGGTTGAAGAAGACAGAAGATCAGATCAGCAGCAAAGTGGTTTATGTCCACATGAGCTACATTGTACAGCACAGAATACTAGAATAAACATGCATGTCTTTTTTGGAACTTGGGACTGATTCACGCTATAGGTGAAAGACAGATCAGATAACAGCCAGCTTGAAACATGAATCATTCAATCTGGTATGGTATAGATAGCAGCAACCGATACAATACATTGATTGGTACTATTATTGTGTCCTTACTATTTTCTCGAATCAAAGAAATAGTAATTGAAAGGATTCTTATTAAGAGTTACATAAAAATATACAGAACTGTAGACTTTCAAATTATGTTGTTGTCTGTTGTGAAGTTGAAGATGAAAAATAATTACATTGTCTGGTTATTTATTCTACAGTACATAAAATATATGTAAATATATAAAATATGATTATTATATGTTTAAAATATATTAAGATCATTTGTAGCCATCATTTAGTAATTATTGGCTGTGGCATTTCAAGGACAAAGTGTGATATTATTATAGTATAGCTAAATTATTGTAGTAAGTAGGAAAAAGATAAGTGCTCAGACTCATAAAATGCAGTAATTGTGGCTACGATGTTATAAACTACATTTTATTTTTTTACACAGATTTGTAGTCATTGTATGAATGTCCTTGCATTTATGTGATTGTGATTACCGCTAGAGCAGCAGATTGGGTCTGAAAAGGTGCACCACTGCAGGACGGGGGGAAGTGGATGGGACAGGATGTGTGCTGCAGTACGAGCATCCCCCTCTGTTCACATCGCGGCTCGTTTGTCAAGTTGCCTGCAGGCTTGAATGGTGCATTGCTGCTAAAACACAAAGCGATCAGCAGAGGGAACGCCACACACCTCTGAGGAGGGGTCCCAGGTGGGAATGCGCGCACATGGGGGAGCTGCAGAGGGGAGACAGCAGGTCAGGAAATCATTATAAACTTAAATTTTACTTTAAATAACAACATACATGTTGTCAACACTGAGAAATTCTTCAATCTCCAAAGTGTCAGGCACTAGCTTCATTGTAAGGTTCTCAGCTGGATAACAACTTCACAATACAATATGTCAAATTGCAGGAAATCATTCATTATAAGTAGAACAACTTTGACTTGCTTTTACATTTACATCTTTTTTATGCTTATCTTAAGGTGGTCTGAGCCTGTGGAATAAGTAATTTTCAAACGAGCAACCATCAGAATGTCGCTAATTTTGAACTGTATACGGTATATTACGATATATTATAAGTTCCTTATTTATATCTAAATCTATATATTTATCTAAATCTATATATTTAAATCAACCAATGTCATTGATTTACAATTCAGAGAGGCAATCTCTTTGATATGATCATAGAGACCTGTAAGTAGTGAACATTTTTTTTATTAAAAAAAAGCTTAAATTATGAATCTAATAATTATAACAATGAATAATACAGTACAGTACATTACAGTACCATACAAATACATATATATTATTTACATTACTTATTATTGTAATAATCCTCATTGACAACTTATTTTGGTACTATTTACTACTTCTATTTTACTATCAACATTCCAGCTCTGTCCAACTGTGGTAAAGCTGTGACTTATCACGTCAAACCACATGAAGAAGATTAAATACAAGTTGTATGTTTTTTTTTCTTGCTTGAAATGTGCTTCTTCCATTGAGATTAAGATCCCACATTAGGGTAAAAGAACTCATACTCTGCCACTGAACATGAGCCTGTCCAGTTTATAACGATGACCAGCAGACGTACAAGTGCAGCAGTGAATACAGTGCATTGTCTCTGTTCACTGTGCTTTAAAACAAGCAGCCACAGACATCAGAAGGTAAATACAGTTCAGTCAATATGACCTCTCCGAGCCTGCTGTGTGCTGTGTGTGTGTTATGATAACAAATGCAGTCCTCAATGTAGGCCAGGAGTCAATGCACATTTTGAGATGACAGGCACTGCTTTGGAGAATGCAGTGGAGGCTGCAGCCCTCATAAAACTGGAACAAAAGAAAGAGATAAGTAGAAAATATACCAGAGATAATATAAACTAGTACTTTTTATTAGATATTTGTTATTTTGATAAAAAGTGCAGCAGTTTCTGATAAAGGATGAATTTCAATGCTGGAAAGTCATTAACAGCCTTCCAGATGATCAATTTGACTATGACGACTGCAAACATCTGAAAGGAGAGAATATATCAAAACTATGAAAGTGCCTGTTCAATGTTCAATACAAGTGCATATGCTATTGCTGTATCAGTGCCCCTTATTATTATATGAAATTTCTGCTTTTCTATTTCCTGAATGGGTTTCTAGTTTTAGAAGACTGTCACTACTACCCCATACTTAACTAAGTCTACGCTCTGAATCACAAATTCAATGAAATCTAAGACGTATGTGTGAAGCAATCTCTTCATGCAATGCTGATATTACTTTTTTACAGTATTTAAGAATAATTAAACTGGAATATAATAAACTAAAATGATATTCTTCTGCAGACACTTATTGTAAAGGATATTGCATCCTTTAAACTTTTTTTTTTTGTAGAGATTTCCCTCACATTTTAGAAAAAAAACTATGTTTGACAATGCAGTGGTGTAGCTGACTTTCTGCTCCTCTGAATAGAAAGAGCTTTCCTCTGCAGCTCGTCTCGGCGGCCTGATCTCTACATTGTGCTGGAGGAGAGAGAGGGGCAGACTATGGCAGACAGGCTGCTGCTGACACTCACAGCTGACAGACGAGCCGCAGCTGTCACAAGTTCACAAGCTCCATAATATCAATCTGCTATTAACTCGTTCTACTGCTCCTTCATTTACAAAGAGAAAAAATTATAAATCTATTGTGGTAGAAATTATATAGACTATTAGTGTTCACCCTCAGCTTCTGCACCTATGGGGAGCCGTCTTCACCTCATGTGGCCTTCAGAGATGGTTATTATTTATAGGTTTGACATCACAAAGTGAAAGACATATACAGTAAAATCTCAAGATTTTAAAAAGCAAAGAAAGTAAAAACTGGGTTGAAGGCCCAAGAGTAAGTCGACAGTCAAAGCAATTCTGCTACTTGACAGAGTACTATAGAGAATTAGTCTGAATTGATGTGTACACCAAGCAAGTTGCTGAGCTATCAGAGTCAATGTGTCTATTATCTTTTCCGGACAGATCAATGACCATGAGAAATAGGCTGTGAATGGCAAAAAAGACAGACACACGTACACTCACAGACCACAGCAGTCAACTTCATTATCTGTGTATGTCCAGACATCAGGACCGCACCATTTCAATTCAATGAGCATCACGTTTACATGGCTACTATAATATGACTTTAGACTTCGACAACAACCTGCAGTGACATCTTGCCAGTGTGAATGACTCCTTCAATGGAAGTATAGAAAAAATATGTAGTAAGAACTGTGTTCAACCACTGGTTGATATGCATCACCACCATATTGCTTTTGGCATTTGCTTCAAAGTGAATTTACAGCAACCTATCATATTATTGTAATATTTTATCCTTATACGAGTACTTTGTTTTTAAATAAAATAAATTTGAAATATTGATGGACCAGTCAAATAAGTCAGACTGAGAATCTAAGAAGAACATCTGATGAAGACGTCATAACAGCAGATAACAGTACAGATAACTTAACAGTAGACCATAAACAGTATTATGAATCTTACAATGAGAATAATCACACTTACTGAATAAAATCAACATCAGTCAAGATTTCACAGAAATGCACATTGTCCAAATAAAGCAATGATGATAACTGAACAACTACAGTTTTAAGCAGGTAGTTATAGATAACAGAACTCTCAGCAGTTACAAGCTGTACTAGCATCCATTCACATATTGAGTTACATTACTAGTCATAATTTCATTAATAAAAAAAACATAACATCTGCTGAGCTGTACAAACGACTTAACTTACTGTGCTAACATGATCTATGAGTCTACCCTTGCTCTGCTAACAAGAAAAAATATTAAGAGGAGGGGGAGCCAGGAGCGATGAGGTGACAGTCGCCAGGTAAAACTCAGCTAGGTAATCTAATAGGACATGTAAAAGGGCCCCTCCTCATGCCTTATTCATCATTGGGGATGCCATTACTGAGAGCGGCGAGGCCCCTATGAGAGATCTGCTGGCAGGGGCATTTTTACTGGAGTCACTGAGTGCAGAGAGGACAGATGCTTGGCCGGATGCAGCACGCACCGCATGCAGGTCAGGTCACACATGCAGCAAACTACCTCTTTCAACACCAGAAAACTGCATGTGAAATACACTGACACTGACCAGTGGCAAGCCTTGTCCATTTGTTAGGAGTAGACATGTAGAATAATTAGTTAAAACGACTGAATATTGTGAATATTTTTACTTTTTTTACACAAAACTTGTATTTGTTATTGAGTATAATTCTAGCATGTAATTATGCTTCATAACATTTCAAATAATCAGTTAACCAGTATTGTATAAGTATGAATCACTGTCTTCACCTCTTTCTACACCAAAGAACATTTATGGTGCTGCTTTGCCTGCTCTGACTGACCAAAGCTCAAGAAAAAAATGCAGACTTTGAAACTACAACTACATTAAATGTTTGTATAAAAGATTAATTTATATTTAGATTCATTTATTTTTACTTAAGTGGCAGCAGTACTTGTACCTGTAATTGATTAATCTCAGCCATGCAACTATAGTTTTACTTCAATACAAATTTTCAGTACAGCTCAGGTATTCAGTACAGCTCAGGTATTCAAGAGACAATACCTTTCATTGGGCCTATACAAGCTATTTAAGGGGCAGCCATCATTATAGAAGCGTGTCTAAGTCCACAATCAACCTCAAACAACACCTTCAAATTTTAGAAATATTTCTTATTTTGGTATATCCAGAGGAGCAGGGAACAAATTGTGAGACTGCAGCCCAGCAAAGTCAATGAAAAAGCCCCTAGCCCTGCAGTAGTGGAGGGTTGCGCTGCACTGCTGCAGCAAGCAGCCAAGAGGGTAATGCCTCAAACACTGGGAATTTATAATGGAGCTAACATCACATTCTCACAGCCATGCAGCACACACAATATGTCAACATAAGAAAAAAAATAATATTGTAGCTTCAGGACCATTCCACTGAAGTGAAAAGACAGCAGAAAGTGAAGTTTAAGCTCTTTGGCTGACTAAATGATGGATGATCTCACACTTAGTTGTGCAACGCGCTCAGGACAAATTTGGTTGGTCAAGATATTTCTATACATTAGCGCACTGCAGGATGGTACTAGTACAGCAGTGCATTTTGGGTACTGGAGGTTACAGCAGTGAGATTTAACACCTCATACTTTTGTATTTTTTATAGTTTTAATGTTTATTCATAAAATAATAATTGCTCCTTTGTCTCAAAGGGTGCTGACGTCATGTGCAATTAAAGTTAAATGAAATATTATTCAACTGTGCAAGAAATTCAGCCAGCGGCTTGTGGTGAACAGCAGTCTTTTCTACTGAATGCTCAATATTCAATTAGATTTTAAAATAAAATATTTTCATAGTCATATTTCCACAGATCAAATTTGAAGTGGCTTTTTTTAGACAATAATGGCTTGCTACAAAGCAGCTCATCTCTGGAGTCTGGAAATGCTCTCATTCATGTCTGAGAAGAGATTTGCTGGTGTGTGAAAATGAATAGAAGTGGCTGAGGTGTGTGGAGGGGGCTCTTGTAGGAGTCTGTTACACTGATGATGGTTGGGGGGTCAGTGGAGCAGGAAACGAGAGGGGGATGCTGAGGAGAATGGGGAGGAGAGGCGGATGGGGATCTGCACACGAGCTGACCCAGGAGGTTGCATTCCCCTTTAAAAGTCCCATCCCACACAGATACGCAGAGCTCATGCAGGATCTGCTGCGGCAGTGGGGAACACTGCTGAGCTGTGCAGTTTGTGCTGCCAGCGAGCGTGCACTGTAGAGGAGGGGGAGCGTGGACAGGAGAGGAGGGGTGAGGAGAGGAAGAGAGAGAGAGAGAGTGCAAACAATGTCATTCTGTTCAGGAGGCAATGCTGCAGTCAACTTTACCGCGCCATGAAAGCACATCAGCAGCATCCGAGAGGCTCAGAGTGAGTCTACAGAAGTTTGGTTCTGTCCCTCTGCAGATTGACAGTCCGGACTCTGTGAGTACATTGTCTTTTTCTAGCTAATCTTTTTACAGTGCTTGCTGCCTGCTGTTTCTGCATCTTTATAAATATTAGTGCACTTCTGTAACATTACCTATAGTAGCGGCAGTTTAGTGCAGGGAGCATGCCTGCAGTGCTCCAGGCTGCTTCTGCCTCATCACTACCTCTGCAGCAGCTTCTACCAAACAGCAGACAGTTAGCGGTCAGGCTCTACTGCTCTCATCTATGTTTAACACATACTATAGGCTGAGAACAGTCACCAGTGTCAGATAGCAAAGATTATACCTATAGCCAAAAAAGTTCAATTTAACCAAGCTCAAGAGTTGTCCACACAGAGCGACAGCTTTTGATTTAGTGTTAGTTTCAATAAACAGTCCCATGCTTCGCTGGTGTCCATGTGTTGTCTGCTTATTTACTACTTGATTCGCTTATAGTAATAGTTTTCCAAGAAACAGAGCAGTGTCCTATTACTATGGTGCGCAATGTTAACTAGTAACTGAAATAGGAGATAACAAAGAGGGCCTGCATGGGACAGTGAAGCTATGGTGCAGTAGTGAAGTTGTGCTCCAGCTAGCAACACTTTGGTGCAATCTGTGAAACTGGAATACACAACACAGCTTTGGAATAATTTAAAGTTTGACATCAGAAAGTGAAGCATGACCATTGGAAAGCCATCTAAACACAGTAAAGTCAAGAAGCATTTTTCTTGATATGAATAATAGCATCTAAGCATGAACTGTATATCTGTCAAAACACAGCGCAGGTGAAAAGTATAACAAAGGAAAAGTGACAAGGAGGTCAGGGATGACATGTGCTCTTGACCCAGACAGATTAAATTTGCCATTGTTCAGGTACATTGGCCCTGGGTTCATCTCAGGTAACTGTGCTAAGACCTTGAAAATGTGAGGCCTGAGTGTCACAGTTGGCCATTTGTGGGTTCGGAACAGGTCTGCTCTTTGGCTCTCTGTCCTCTGCAGCAGCAAAGAAGAGCAGGCAGAGAGTGTGTTAAAGGTCCGAGCCACATCCGGAGCCTGACATCATCTGCAGTTTCACTGGGGGAGTGCGGTGCTGCTGCCAAAGGAAAGTGCCGCACTCACCTGATGTTGCTTGCACCTCACTCGTGCCCTCCCCCACCCCCAAACTAGCCTCGTCCCTCCTCCTTCCTTGTCTCCAATTTCTCTACTGTAGTCTCTCTGAGGTACAGTTGGCCAGCACAGCGCTTCTGCATGCTTTGCACCTCTTTGAATGCCCCCCTCCTCAACTCCCTCACACCCTCCCCTTCTAAAAAGTATGCAGCACATGCTCCCAGCATCCTCCTTGAGCAATTTGCCTGAGTGAAAAGAGGAGGGAGAAAAGGCTGCGATCCTGCAGTGTCCTGCAGCAGCTGAGCTCCTGCAGTGAGCCGGCCTCTCACACACTCACACACTGTGCTCATTGGGAGTCTGACAGACGTCTTCCATCACGTGATGCGCTGCTGCTGTTACAGCACAGGCCCAGGCTCAGCCTGACTTACAAGGAACAGACGCACATATCCTGTATTTGGACATAGCACTACTTACTTTAAAGGACAGAGGGGATTAGCTGGTTGCCCCACACCCCCTGATGGTGCATTGTCCCATTCTAGCTCCAGTCCTGATGATGTAATCAATGCAGCAAGCATGGAACTTGCTGGGCCAGGGGTTCCTTCCTATTTCCTCACTCCCACTGGGACACACTCCATTCGACTGATACAAATGTGTGACGCCTCAACAGCAGCTCGAGGATGGATGACCCTATTACCGACTTTACATGATCCTTTCATTAACAAAGACCGATGAATAATCTCTTCAAAGAGAAAGCACCACTTCTTCCATATTTCACTCATCTGCAAAAACACACACTTCCTGCTTCCATAAATTAAGATCCAACTCTTGAAATCCTGGCACTCAGTCAAAGTACTGCAGCTGAGTACAGTGCAGTGACACCACCTCATTTAAATTAATGTGACTATTTGCAGGCATCTTTTCTGCACTTTTGATTAGTTCAATTGTTCTATTTGTTGATTATGGGTTATAAACAAATCCCCAAGCCCCTTATGTTGTACTAGTGACATTGCTCTGCTTGATAAGGTCATGAGTGTTGACAGGCCGCAGTGAGGCCAGCACACTCTTCAGTTCAGTGCCTGTAGAGGTGCTCAGGCAGAGTCACAGGCCAAACTGAAGCAGGTGAGTTTTGCTGAGCTGGATCCTGCTGCTGCACTCAGAATCTGCCTAGTGATCAACTTCCTCTGTAGCAGTGATGAACCCCACTCTCGTAAAAATCCAGCTAGCATTAGAGTAACTGCATAATTAGCACTCATTGAAGGTGATGATTCGGCAATATCAACCTATGGCCTTAAACCTCAGCAGCTAAAGAGAAGAATGCATTGCTCATTTATCTTAATGTGAAAGCTCCACTGCTGCACGAATAAACTATTTTAACAACAGCGCTCAAGGAAAATATTAATATTTTACAAATGTTTCATATTTTTGCCAATGCAATCTCAAGGAGATCTGATGTATCAGCAGTTTTGATATGAGAGTATTGCAGATTCACGCTGCCTTCATTTTAAATTGTATAAGATTTATCTGTTTGTTGTTTTTTTATTCTCATTTTTAAAATAAACTTTAAGTACATCATATCCACAACTTTGAACTGAATCTTTAGGATTTATGGAGAAAGGGTTTTGCAAGGTGGGAATGGGAATACATTTCAAAGAATTTCATTTTTTACTGTTCTTTAATTTCAAATGATGTACCAAATTTGGCAAAAATGGATTAATAAAATTACAACAGCATCTAGCCCAATAAAATAGATTCAAACACCTTAAACAGCAATTGCATTTAATATGGACTCTCTTCTTTGGCTTTATTTGTCTATCAGTGAACACTATTGTTTCTTTGTGTTGGATAAAGCTTGGATAAATAGCTTTTGCTGTATCACTCATCATTACCTCACACACAGCGCTCTTCCTGTGTTTCACTTGTCAGTGGCACATGTTTTCAGCCCTTTTTGCTGAGCAGTTGAAGCTGGCTGAGTCACACTGCTGCCTGGGTCTTTTCTGGGCTTCCCCCTTGTCTGATTGTGGCTCCTCCCCTTCTGTGTGTCCTCTAGGAGACGGCTCCATCGCCTGCTCCGGCTGTTGGTGGCGTGTTGGGACATGCCTTGACTTGTACTACCGGATTGAAGCAGAGAGAAGACTTTTAAAAAGAGAGGAGAGGCTGCAGAGGCCAGTGGTCAAGAGTTGGGGAAGAACATTGAGAAGTGGCCAACAGGAGACTACAAGCTACAGTCAATGCCAGCACCAGTGTGGGCACTCAGACGGATGAAACAGCGTCTATCTATGACTGGTGAGTAAAAATATGAAACATCACATGTATAATTTCCTCTTAAGACATTAATTTATTGCTATTTCAAAGAGAAGTGGATATAGTAGAGCCTTTTGAAGTGTGTGAAAATCCCATTATGTTAAACTGAACCACTTGAGTTGTAAAAGAGTAAGTTTGATTGATGTAAAATTTTGAGGAATTTTGTAGACTTGAGAAAGTAAATGAGAAAGATATTAACATGATGCTATAGGAACAACATCAAACAATAGCTGGTTATAAGGGCTAGCTACAATGCAAACCAATGCAAACAATTTAAAGTAATTAGTAATTCTTGCTGTAAACTTTGTTAAATATTTGTTTTTAAAAAGTGAACATTGAACTTACAAAGTACAGTTTAGCCCAGACTCCTAAATTGATTACAACCCAGAAATCAGATCAAAACAAGAAAAATAGGTCACAGAGTTAATTATTTTTTACTTAACATGTAAGTGGCTGTACACAATTAATAATAGGCTTATTAAAACATAGATGAAAAACTGTATTGTGTTGTATGCTTTGTGTATTTTACCTTTGCATCACCAGGCATGTAGATAGTAACTGGGCAACTCTGTTTTATGGTTACCAGGGGATAATCCACTTTGAAAGCTACCAACAAGCCACTCATGTGTCAAACTGAAACAAAAGAAGACAGATCCAAACAATTAAGAATATTATAATAAACAGTAAAAAATAACCAGATTTTTTATTTTTTTATGTGAAAGCCTGCAAAAACAAACATGCCATGTGTGGCATTGCTCAGCAGCATGCCTAAATACTTATGGCATTGTTAGGCATAAGATGATTATGTTTGGAGCAGGAAAGCATGACTGTCTGGGTGTTGTAGCTGACACCGGAGCAGCAGGGATATGCTGAGGAGAAGGAGCGGGTTGCAGAATGGAGAGCTGTGGGCTGATGGTGAGGCTGACAGAATCCAGATCAAACTGTGTAGGTGGTGCTGGGGTTCGAGAGGACACGCAGTTTGTTGTACGGTGAAGTTGGTCCTATGTAAACTCAAAGGCCGCATGCGAAGTGTGTGCAAATACATATTTTTTTCAGTCGTAAAAAAAATTCCTTTTTTTCAAATGTAACTGCTATAAAAGTAACACATTTTTCTGGTTTCCAATTTGACCAATATTAGGAATCAGAATCCATAATTCTTCAGGACTGGCCAATACCTCACTAAATCTAGTCAAAAGAAAAATGCCCTAAAGACACAAGAATATTTATTTCTTACAAAGCAAACAAGTTGCTAAGATTTAAATCAGTATTAAATATAATGCATTGCAACATATAACAACACTCTATACATTTAGAGTACACTAAATAACTAAACGCTATCATCTTGGATCTATTAATGATGAAAAACAAACTATCCAAGACAGTTGTATGTTTATGTTCAGTTACAGTTTAATTACTTGGAGATTGACATTTCTGAAAAATATTTGGATGGGCACAGGCAGTTCAGAGATGATGACATTTAAGTGGAGTGTATTGCTGTCCCAGCGCTGATGTCTTGTGCAGTCACTGGACCTGTTCATTCAATGAGCTGTTCTCACTGCCATTTGTCATTCCAGCATTAGGGATTACATCCACCTCAAAGCAAGGAATTCCTGTCATCATGTGCTCAGTGTAGGGAGCTAGCCACAAGACACACATCTATTCAATTAACTAAATACAACTTGTGTTAGCTATTCAAAGTAGAACATTTATATATGAGTGAGAATTGAGTATATTGTATATACAAGTATATTGTGCAGGGGAAACAAAGAACTATATATTTGTATTGTATTGTATGTATTTGTTTAGTTTATGATGACAATTATGTATATTTCAGGATGTTTTGAAGATACTGAATTGTTCTCAACAAGTGAATTATCATAAAAATGATATTTGTCACACACCAAAGGGTCAGAGCAGTGACAGCACTCAAATGTCTTTTTAATTACATTGGAGCACAGCGTCAGTCCAAGGTCAGCCTTTGGTTCTGTTCTGTTCTGTTCATAAATGTGCCTCTGATCTCACCTCTCACATGCACTAATGCACAGCTCTCCTTCAATGTTCCCCTGTCCACCCTCATCTGTTACCTTTACTGCAGATTTCACTTCACTATACGTGTTTGTCTTGTCAGCAAAGCACTGCCCACAGGGACAGGACAGTATGGTCAGTCGACCCAAAATAGCTTCACAGTAAGCAATACAATTGTAGACACCAAAGCTCTTGTACTGTGGACACAGGAAAACGGACACACAAATAGATGAGAGACATCAAACTGAACTCTTGTTACAGAATCATGAGTCACTGCAGGTCTATTATTATTTTTGTGGATGTTTAGACAAGTTATGCTCTAAAAGAGAAGCCACGCTAAGGGCTTGTATTAAGACGCTGTTTAGCCTCAAGCTCCTATACACAAGGGCAGTGAAGCGAGGAGTCATCGATGTATTACCACCATCTAATAATGCTGAGGAGAAGAATTCTATTTCCAAACCAAGCTGTTGTCATGATTTTTGATACTCTGATCCAACTTAAATTCTATTTCACTTTCTTCTTATATGGCTCCCCAGGTGCTGGTGCAGAACTCCAACCATGAGAATTTTATAGTCACCACAACAAAACCAGTGAGTGAAACTTGTGAACGCCATACTCACTGAAGAGAGCATGAGGCCAACAAACAGCGTGGCGTCCCACAGCAGAGGAGGAAGTGGAGACGGAGGAGGGCTGTTTGGATGCGGCTGCTGTGGGTGTTTCTCTGGCAGTGTCTTAGCTGGTTGTTGTGAGGAGTGAGAACGAAGCAATCAGCAAGTATACTGCCGCAGAAATTCTTCGCACTAAGAGGCCTGTGAGATCAACTGGACGCTAAGGAAAACAACAGGATGATTTAACATGGTCTGGAACTCATGCACAGAGATTGACTTCAAGCATGGCATTTTTATCTACAATATTTTCACTTGGATCTAAGCGTCAAGCTTTTTCAGCATGTTTTATGATCCTCTGCTGCCATCTTGTGACTGGCCTCCCAGCATGCCCATGAAAATCAATACTGCATTTTTTATGGATGAACTGAAAAAAGATCATTCATAAGTATGGCTTGAAAGTGCTTGTTTTAAGTTGCAAATGCATGAGTATTTTAATATTTGCAGCATATTAAAAGGTTGCCCAAAATATGTATGGATCAAAAAAATGAATTATGTTTTATGCATACCAGAAATATACAATAGAGGTAAATTAAATAGTGGAGTTTTGGGACTGGGTTTCGGGGAATTCAACTATTACATTAGTTAATGGATAATGTATGGTACATATTTTGTTTTTTGTTGTTATTATACATAAAACATTAAAATAAGTAAATCTCTTGTCCTATGATGTTGAATGATTTATTTTCACCTGTGTTATTTTGTGTATATTTCATGAGTTATGTGTTGTTTAATTATTTATTTTAGAGACAGTGTGCATTAATATCAATTTCTGTAAATATGCTAGCTATTTGTAGTCCCTTGACAATTAAAGGTTAAAGGTTTAAAAACAAAAGGTATATAGTTATCCTTTTTTTTTTAAATAATGTCGCTAGGTAAATTTGACAGAAATCTAAAGTGACACAAAGTACACCAGGTGCAGACTGGTTTCAGTTTCACAAACCACAGCTAAATGTATTGGGCCCTTATAATTGAACATCCAAAAAACAGCTGCTGTGTGCACTTTGCTACATTGGGGGGATTTTCAAGCTACATACAGTCTTTGATAATAGGGAGGTGCTCACTGCTAGCTTAAATGTAAAGACACTGTACTCCTACTGCATTGGCACAAAGCGATTTCGCAGCATTGCAGGAGCAGTAAAAAGGGGCTTCTCCACAAGGTCGACCGGCAGCATAAATTTAACTCTTAAAGTCTCTTGTGACCGCGGTTATCAGCCAACAAAGAAATGCTGCTTTGCATAATTCAAGGTGTGATTTATTACCTGACATTGTAATAATATTTACCTTATTATGTGAGGCCTCAGATCCCTAAAGAAAGAAATTAATTAAGGTGGGGATCTGTTTTCTGTGTTGCCTTACAGTGCATTCTCATTGAACATAAGAAGCAATGTGACCTTTTATCTAAATATATATGAATGCTGACACTACTGTTTTTATTCAGACAAGGATGTGGTAAGACATCCAATCCTAGGAAAGAACTGTAATGGTTCTATTTATTGGTTTCCTAATCATGAAAGTATTTTTTATTCATTATGACGCTACAATAATAACCCATCTTCAAGCGTGGTTGTTTAAACTGGTCGGTTATTTAAACAACATAAGAGGCCTAAGCAGTAAAAAAAGACTAGTGATCCATTAGTGTTTTAAAAATAGATTTCCTGTCTTGAGCCAATTATGAATTTTTCAAAGATTATTTTAACAAAAAATGATACATGCTAAGCAGCTTTTAATGTGAGCAACTAAACATTACAGGTTTAAAACCAGCTTTTGCCAACAGCAGACAAAGACTAACGCTAATTTTACTCTTCATTAATCTGTTGTTGGGTTGTGTAACACTTTGGTCGGTTGTGGTGCTAATCTTTTAAGCTACTAGTGTTGAACCATCCACCTTTTTTTCTGTCGAGGTCACATCTCAATAAAGGACTACAGTATCTGACTAAGTGAGCTGAAAGACGGAGACTCCAGGTCAGTGAGGCGATGAAATGAGAACAATGTAGAGGTTACTTGGGCCATCAAATTTAAACATCACAATATTGCTTTGTAAAATCATCAACTGATCACATGGTAAATAAGCAATTGATTAACATTATTATTATGATTATTATTGTTGTTATTATTATTGTTGAAGTGACAAGTTGGTGAAATCTATGGTACAGTAGTAAAACAAAACTTGTAAATTAACATATTGGGCTTGTATACCATCATTTGGCACCTACAGGTATTAACAACAAGGACTCATTTTCCACATATTCATCAGAGTATGGAGACAGAGGCCGGTTGAGGCTCAAGAACACAACCCCAGTATGTGGAGATAAATATTTTTTTAAGAAATAAACTGACCTATGTGAAGGAAATTGGATAAGATTTACAATAAGATCCATATATCACATTGTTGTTTCCACGTTGTGTAATATAGGTGTCAGTGTCACGTTTTCTTACATGCTGGGTGACATATCCTCATACCAGTGAAGATCATAGGGCCCCATAAATAGAGCTGCGTGCACCAGCTGACTCTGACGTGGGCTCTGGTTCCGGTTGGGCAACTAGGAGCAAAGAGGAGGGGGCGGAGAGGAGGAGAGAAAAGTTTGGTTAGGCTCCTTTTAAAGCGAATTGAACCAAACACAAGCAGTTCCCTAAAATATATGACGCTTACTTTGTATTTGAAGTAACTGTTAGAAAGTTTAGTCATTGTTAAACATGTCAGGCTGTCAGAGAGCGCTCAAATGTTGCTGCACTTGTTATTTTGATCCATAATTGCAGAAGTTGTCCAGCGGAGGAAGGATAATGGCAAACCACACGGAGGTTTACTTCTCGGAACAGGTGATCGTGTTGACCTCCTGCGCGCTGTCTTTCCTCGGCTCGTCTCTAATCATCATCACTTACATTATTTGGTCGGACTTGAGGACAACTCCTAGAAAACTGCTGGTGTGGCTCTCTGTGTCGGACTGGTTTTCCGCCGTGTCTTACGCCTATGGAGTCGGCAAAGTTTTCCACACGGACTCGGTGGACTGCGTGGTTCAAGGAGCGGTATCTACCTTCGCCAACACCAGCTCGTTTTTTTGGACCGTGGCAATCGCTGTTTACCTCTACGTGTTTATCGTGAGGGCGAACAAAACTGGAGCAGACAGTTTGGTGTTGTTTTTTCATCTTATTAGGTAACGTGTGAGTTTGTTTCGTCTAATGCTAAAATACATGCTAGGTCAAGTGTAAAGGATGCGTTTATCTGGAGCATGACGGGAAATGTTTATCGTCGAATATTTTAACTGTTTCTTTTAAACTACATTAGTTTCAAAAGTGTAAAGGGTACAGACGGAATAAGTTTGTTGAGCAAAAGTTAAATTAAAATTACAAAACAAACCGCAAACTTGCGTCTTCGGCTCGCAGCGTCAGCAGACTCCAGAGAGTTTCCATGGTAACAAATCATTTCACATTGAATTGGTCACGAAATGTTCATAATTATTTTGAAATCCCATTGGACAATTACAAATAATGACATAACTTGACAACTCTATTCAACTGAGTGGATGAAATATAAGATAAAAAAGTAAATTATTAATACTTATTATTGGCATAACCTGACCTGATGATCAAATGTTTCTTTTAATAGCATTATATTAGCCTATTTTAGTCTGTTATAGAACTGTATTCTGTAGTCTATTTTGTCGAATAAGCATTATTCAAGAGCACTAGTGATTTGTTTCATCCTTTGTGTTGCCATGAAACCAGTTGCATTTTGATTATGTAAATCTATTTGATGATCTGGCACTGCCTCACTGGTCTATTTCTGGATACAAAACATTCCCGCCCCCTGGCTTTCCCTTGGTGCTGTCTATGTTTGCCTTGGTAATTTTGTTCCTCTCCTCTATTGACTTGTGGATCACAACAGAGCCATTCATTAAGGCCTGTATGCATCACACATAGACTGGCTTTGAGTTTGCTCTTCTGGAAACAATTGCCGTTTTGAGATACAGGTCCTCCGGTAGATAAGATATGCTGCTACTTTGTGAATCAATGTTATGAATACTGACAACTGACCCCAATGCACAATCTAATCCTCTCTTGAGACCAACATGTGACTAAATACTCTTAAGTTCTTGCTATATTTTCTTATTTAATTAACCCTGTTTTCTGTGCCATAGCTGGGGTGTTCCTCTGGCTATCACTATTGCAGCTTTGTGCCTGAAAAAAATTGGCTATGATGCATCTGAGGTGTCTGTGGGCTGGTGCTGGGTCAAGATCCAGGCTCCAGATCGTGTTATGTGGATGCTTCTGACTGGAAAGATCTGGGAGTTCTTGGCCTATGTCACTCTGCCCGTCCTCTACATACTGATAAAAAGACATATTCACATAGCAGTGAGTTTTGACAATACAACAATACAGCAAAATCTGCCTCTTAAAAATGTACTACTAAAGTAATTTACTGTCATTTTGTCTGTGCAGCATGCGGCCTTGGCTGAGTACCGTCCCATCCTGGCCAGTAGTTCCACAGCTCACAACTTCTCATCAATGGCTGACATGAAGTTAACGCTGATTCCTGTCATATTTATCTGCCTCAGGATCTGGAGCACAATCCGCTTCATTTTACTGTTGGCCAACTCCACTGCCAGACAACACCCAGTGCTGGTCACTTTGCACGTAGGTTGCAATTCATTGTCAACTATATATAACATCGTCCTTAGTTAAAGTGAGTATAGAAGGGGAAAATGGTCTAAGGAAGGATACAACTGGGGCACTAACAGATGTGGATTCCCTTCACTGCATTTGTTAATTTAAAGGTGCACTTTTCTGTTTGTCACTAAGAAGATGCTTTGTCAAGTGTGCTAGATAGAGATGTTTAATGTCATACTGTGGAGCATTTTAGGCAAAGCAATAACATTGCAATAGAGACATGCTTGTGGCAAACAGTCCATCAGAATATTAATGTAGTGCACCTTTTAATATATTTCTATGCAACTTTGTCATTGACCATTTTAATTGCCTAGATATTTTGTGTGTGTCCATTTTGCATTGCTATCTTACAACAAGAATAATTGATTCACAAGTAATCTAATGCTTCCATGTTTTTATTGGTGCCCTCTGCCTATTTCAAAAGAGAGATTTAATGCCTGAAAGAGTAAATGTCAATGTGCCTTCAATGTTTTTTATTTACAGCTAAGTCTATAATTATTTTGTTATTTACAACTAACCCCTAGCAATAAACAAGGTAGTCTTTATATAGCATAATAATTTTTACATGGCATTGTTACATTTTTGTGTCTGATCCAACAGGGAATTGGTAACACGTTTCAGGGAGCGGCCAACTGCATTATGTTTGTGCTGTTCACTCGTCCCATTCGCACACGCCTCTGCAACGCTCTGTGTTGCTGCTGCTCCCACTGTACATCCAACCAGGGCACTGCGGAAGGGGACGTTACCGGACAGAACCAGACTGAAAGATGACACCAAAAATACATACTCGGAGGTTGAACTGTTGTGGATGGTCTACATAGTCACCTCATTATGGAAAGTGCCTCTTATCTCTCCTATCTAAAGTGAAGAATAATGTCTATTTTTTAAAGATGCACCGTGGAACTTTAATGGCAGCGGGCTTCTCTCCGTGTAGATGTTATTTTTGGCATGGGAAGCTGCAGCATTTGGTATTACACTTCTAAAGCTTTTATATAATTACAGCGTTTTTTTTAAGCCATAACATCTTCATGGAGACAAGACTGTAACAAAGTGGTGGGTACAGGGAATAAAGTTGCATACTACCACAATGTCAAAACACTCCAGTATTTTCTGTTATGCCCGTTAAAGTGGAGCAGCTCTGTGTATTTGTATTATTGTGACAGTACTGTGAACTATTCATTGTGACACTCTTATATATTCGTATTGAAGGATTTTTTGTTACAGAAGTTTGTAGGTGGTTATATTAAAATGTATAAATAAAAAAAAATTAATGTTGAAATGTTTTGGTTATTATTTTTCCTTCAGCAAAAGGAATCCCTTTAGACTGGTCCTTCAGGGACCACCAGAGGTTGTTGTGCAAGCATTTTGGAGGACTACTTCAGATCAGTTAATGACTATGAAACCCCAATTGACTTCAAAATGACAGTGCCTTTGACCCAAAGTCAAAGGCACTTTAGCTCACATATTACATACTTACTCTGACACGCCGTTAAAACACATCTCACCTACATATTTCAACCAGTGTTTCCTGTTTTTGTTTTTGTTTTTATTAAAATGCCATACATAAATAACACTGTTTCTCATTCATCATTGCAATAATGAAATATTCAAGTGATTATCATTTGACTCAGACTCACTGTGGCCAGGATGCATGAACCATCACATGTCGCCCTTCCGCATAAAAACCACACTTCACTTCTTCTTTGACCCTTGCACAGCAGAAGTTTTCTACAGTTAGCTTAGTTTGCAGATCATGGCTTGTTTCATGGACTCAGCTGCAGCTTCAGTTTGGCCATCATTACCCAAAGCCCCAGAGACCTCGTCAGGTGAAAAAATTACATCCAGTAAAAACAAACCTTTTCAGCAGACTTGGTTAACCTATTGGTTTGGCAAATATTTCTTTGTGGGATACACTACAAGTTAATTAATGATTTTTAGTATAAAAGATTAATTTAAAGGTTGCAAAGGTTGGCAAAAACATTGCTGTTTTTACTATCCTAAAATGAGGAGTTAACTTGTTAGATTAATAAATACATGTTTTAAGAAATGCATAGTTTATAGACAATAGTTTATGCAGTTTGTTACTTTTACCTTTACATTTCATTGATGAAGTTTAATAGCAATATTTGTTATTTGTGGATTATAGCAAAATGTCGTTTCCTCATGTTTATTCTGCAAACATAAATAAACAATTGCAGACTGACACTTATGCCAATATTTTTAGCTCTCGCCAAAGTAATGTGCACCAGAGTCAAGGTTATTACTAGACAGTCATATATTTAAAGTGACAAGATGCCAGAGAGAAAGTCTGGGAAAGTGAAGGCATTTTGTGCGCAACATAAAACAACAGCATTCTGGCGTTTCTCTTCACAGACAGATTCTTTGTGCTACTTTGGCTGACATTGAGCCATTGGGTTAGACTCTGCAGGCTCGGTGCCCACTTAATTTATTAGTCCAGGCATTCAGGGCAATTACACTGCAGTAAATGCACATACCACTCACCAGTCTGTTCAATGTGAGTCATTTTTGGACATTTGGATATTAATAGTGTTGATTATTTTAGTAGTTGGCAAGTCAGCGATCAATTTTTCATTTAGCTGACTATTCTATTCTGTTGTACATTAAGATTTTTCAGTTGTACATTTTTAAGATGACTAAATAAACACTGAAATATAGTGACTGAAGGCATCTAAAAATAATTACAAATAAAGTAAAGTAATACTGATGAAAAAAGTAGTTTTTTTGACATTATATCCAATAATACTACTGCCGTTGTTAACAATTATGATTATCAAGGTATGTTTAACAGTCTTCTAGTCACAATTAGTTGATTAATCATTGCATATAGGCCTACTTGTTTCTAAATTTGTCAGTATTTTTTTTCTTTGTTTGTACATGAATGACATTTTACTAAAGTAAAGTTTAAAAGTGGTTTAAAGTAAAGTTTAAAAGTGTTTTCCTGTTTTGTTTTGGGTTTTTTAAATTATTATTATTAAAAGCCGGTAAAGGTATAAATTTACATAGACACAATTCTTTAAGCAAGTTGCAAAAAATATGTGTAGTATACTATAATACTATAACAGTGTGCAATGTTTGTGCCATTTCCAAGCACGTACAAACTAGACAGACAACACTGGACAGGAGAAAAAGAAAAGCACAACATAATTTAATGCTTTTGACACATATTTTAGTGCCTTGATAAAATTGAAACATTTGGTGTTTTTAAAGAGTTTGCTTTTGTATAATAACACAGATTGTAATCAGTTCCCAATGAAACCATTAAATGAGTTTTATTGCTTGTCACTATGTGATTTCTCTGCGTTGGAGTGAGCAGACAATCATTTGTTCTATAATATCATGATCAAAAACAACTCTAACAGCTGCAAATCCCACTAGGAGAATTCAGCTTAAAGGTGCCATAAACGCATCATGAGATGATGTCAAACATATCTGAACTGTATTTTACCAAATCCTCCCTCAACCCAAATGCACCGTCAGCAGCTGTGGAGCCATAAACAGAGTGAGGCCATAAAGCAGAGCCTGGTGTTCTGTAATCGCATGTCCAAAGGGCATCCCGGGTCCAGCACTGTCCACACGCCATGTGGTAACTGCTGAAAAGAGTCAAAACATAGGCTACTGTCATGGAGGAAAAACAGGCTGTAGAAACACTCGAGAGGAGAGGGGTGAGTCAGTATTCAGTATGCAATCATTACTGGGAATATTCAATGATATGTGTCCATCAAAAAAAAGGACAAATTACGGGACTAAATAGGACAAAGGCAACTGTAAGACGCATGAACAATTACTAAATCAAACACCAATCACATTTTGCAACAAGCCTAGCCTGTTTCATTATATGCATTTTTTAATTGACTGATTTTAAACAAGTTATGGTTGTACTAAACCTCCTTTCTGTTATGTAGTTTTTAATAATTTGTGATAGATATTATTTAATTAATTTTGAAATTACTTTGTTACAAGAAATCTTCAATTTTACTCAAATAAAAACTGGACACAGGACTGCACCTGCAATCTTATTGATAGCCCTATATTTTACATTTTTATGTGCATTTTCTTTCAGAGATTAACCATAGTCCTTGCCCTGGCAACCCTCATATCTGCATTTGGCTCATCCTTCCAGTATGGATACAATGTCGCTGTGGTTAACTCTCCTGCTCCGGTAATAACCTATCACCAAATCAAATAAAAGTCTATTATTGTCACTCTATTGTCTTATTTAATTTTCTTTTATAGTACATGAAAGAGTTTTATAATGCCACATACCTGGAGCGTTACAACAAGCCAATGGAGGAGAACTTCCTCACTCTGCTGTGGTCCTTCTCTGTGTCCATGTATCCTCTTGGGGGATTTTTTGGATCACTGATGGTGGCTCCACTGGTCAACAAACTAGGGAGGTAAAAATGTTAAACTGAATGGATATACAAGGCAAATGCAAAGACAATGTGTACATTTTGATTTGTAATTCACAGGAAGGGTACTCTCCTCTTCAATAACATCTTCTCCATTGTCCCTGCTGTCATGATGGGAGTCAGTGAGATCTCAAAGTCCTATGAGATTATAATTGTGGCCAGATTTATAGTGGGCATCTGTGCAGGCATGGATAATTCATTCAAGTATTTATTACACAGCATGGAAGTATAATGTAGGTATTAAAATGTTGGTTTTTTTTATCTTAACAGGATTGTCATCTA
>KN508721.1:0-10085 GCA_000787155.1 Scartelaos histophorus | reverse complement strand
CAAATTAAACAAAGATGAATATAAATGGCCCAAAACTGCCTGAACAAAACAAAACTATTCCCCGGACAGTCCACTGAGGTCATCTTCATCCAAAAAGTCATATCCACTTATGTGACCTTTGACCCCACATGGATTTTACTTGAGGGAGCCTTGGGGCGGAGAGCATAGACTTCCAGCGCACATACTTGTTAACAATGGATTACGTATCGGACTCCCTCAAGGTAAAGCGTATAAGAATATTTGATATGATAAAGGCAAATGGGTCTATAAAAGTCCTGGGGGGAGCTGGCGTTTCTGATCGTACTTCATCTCACTGTTTTCTAAATGTTTCATGCTTTTCTGACCAATAATCAATAGCTACACATGCAGCCCCTCAGCTTGCACTGCTCTTTTAAAGCCTGCCTTAGGAGGAGTTGTCAGTCAATGTATGCCTTAAAAATAGACAGTGCATAGATGTTCTCCCCATCAACTCGGCCCTGGCCAAAATCTACTTTGTCTTGCAGGACAAATAAAGTCAGCGTAAAGTGAATGTAAAGCATGTGTTAAGACAGCTGTTTCTAAACTTACTGCTGTGAGGCCTTATTCGAGTGCATTTCAAACAGAGATACATGCATGTTTTAGGTTATTGTACCAGTAATCCATTTGTTTTTTGGATCGAGGAGAAAAAAGGTGACATTACAACATGCAACTGAGCATTATTAACAGTAATATTATTCATTATACTGCTTATTCTCGATGGGACTCACAGGGATCACATTAGAGAGCTGTATTTTGTAGTACCAGTGGCTTAGACTGCAGTGTATAAACTGAGTGCAGTGCAAGCATTTTACTCTAGTGTTATGAGATCATTTACCAACTCAAAGTGTTTGTTAAAATGTTTCCCCCAAGCCTCATTTCACACTTGCAAAGCTTGACTGATAACTGAATATTTGGAGTAAATGTACTGGCAGAACACTTATTTATCAATATATGGGCAGCAGAACAACAAAGAACCTGCAATAACACAAGATGCGTCCATCAGAAAGACGACTGCAGCCATGTTTGAATCAATACAAAACCCAGTACAAGTTGTTGGTGGCATATTTGCTATCTAGATTACAGTGAAAGTATATATATTATAATTATTACACCAGTCTATTGCTATTATTGCTCTTTGTCATTATATTTATTGTGATGTGTGAGCTACTGAGTCCAAATAATTTCCCTTGTAGATCAATAAAGTTTGTCTAAGTCTACCGTTCCTGCACTAAAAATACCACAGCACTATCTATCCACCTTTGAAAATTAAGAGACTTGAACGGAGGCAAGAATAAATAACCCTTATTAGTATAAATTCCACCCAGTAGGAGCACAAACCTACACTTGTCATGTGTGTAGCGTCTCTTAGGTGTTTGCAGCTGTTCTTGTGGGCCTCATTTGACTACACTGTTATCCACTGTATTACTGAACGCTACATGAGTGAATGTGAGCGAGGCGTCTGTACACTTTGAAGAAAACAAGAGTACGTAATTACCCTTATTTACAGGACGCAGTGACAGATCTAGTCACCTATTAACTAAGATGGTTATTATTTTCTGTGGCGCTGCTAAACACCACGCAGAGACGGCAGCAGAAGCCCTGATAGGACAAAAACAACAACTTTGAAGTAGAGACCACAGGACCCTATCGCGCATTATTATGGATGTTTTAGAAGAATTTATAGAGTGTTATTGACGCATACGCCCACGGGGAAGGCGCACATATTAGCAGAAATGAATACGCGAGCTGTGGTTTATTTTAGACTGTTCCGTGCAGTGAATCAGCGTCACAGGTATAATATAATATAATGTGGAACATGTTGATGAAAAGCAGTAGTTAGCACACAAATCATGGCTGTAGGCACTTATGTTGTATTGATGAGTAAATCAACAGGATAAGTAAGACTAAAGGTGCTTTTATTAGACATAGTGTTGGAAAAAAAATGAATTCAGTTGAGATTTGAATGGAGAGGGCCACACTTAAAGGTGCACTGAGTAACATTTCTAGTGGAGTTAACATCTCCATGGAGACCTGCTTGTCTCCATGTTATCGCTTTGTCTAGAATGTTCCACAATATACCTTAAACTTATCACAAGGGAGACAAGCAGGTTAGTGCACTATGCTACATTACAATTCCCATCTGTGAAAAGATGGAATTAATGTATTTTTGAGCAATAAAAAGACTTGTACTGAATAAATGCTAGATGGATATTTTAATGTCTCGCCATGGAACATTCTAGGGAAAGCAATAACATCCTTATGGAGACAAGCAGGTAGCAGGACCTTCCACCAGAAAAGTTGCGCAATGCACTTTAAAAATGTCCTCTGACTACATGTGATTGTATTTGTTATGATAAATGCACAGTGGTGTACTTTGGACTGAATGTATTATAGCTGCTTCTGACGTTACAAATGTTTCCCTTCAAACACTTGCTTTAACTCAGTGTTTTTCAACCTACTTTGAGTGATGGCACACATTTTTGTTGAAAAGATGCCATGGCACACCATCCATTAAAAATAAAACCTACCTAGCTTAAGGCAGTAGAAATTCCTAGTTTTCAAGTCCAGTACCTTCAGAGTGATGATGACTTTTGGATGGCACTCGGCACATTTCAATTTCAAAAACAGTGTCCAGATGACGACCTCTGACACTTGTGTCATGGACAGCTCCTGGACCAATGAGAGATTACACTGACTCAAACATTACTAAAGGGCCCATATTAGGCCAATTCCAATCAATGTTATAACCCATATTTAGGCTGAGTTATTCTCTCAAACTAAAAACACTCTGTTCCACCTTGTGATGTCATGTGGCAATCACAGACTGTATAAAGAAGTGGACTAAGCAAGTGTGAAATTCGGCTCTACTTGCAAAGCTTGCAAAGCCTTATGCCTTATGACGTTACGGGGCGGATTTGGAACCAGGCTCTATGTTATGAATAGGATTTCACGTAGAGAGGGTTAATACGAACATTTTAAGACCAAAATGATGAGGTATTACAGCATTTACAGAGAGAGGGGCAACAATATTCCAATGTAAGACAATGGGAGCCAGAGGGGGTCAGGTGGAAGAGTCAAACCTCCTGTTTGGATCAATCATTTGGATGATTTCAGCCCGGGAATAGCCAATTTCTACTGAAAACTTAAAAGGTAGCAGTTAACTTGAAAACCACTAAATGACATCACAAGGTGGAACAGAGCATTTTGAGCTTTGGAGGCATAGACATACTAATAATAAAGGATTCCTCAAACATGTGAATGAAACAAACCCAACTCCAGGTCTGTTAAAACTGAGGTAACAACATTGAATATGGTTTAAAGTTCACAAGAGTCAATGTAATATAGGACCTTTAAATTCAATGCAGTTATATATATATAAAATAGGTTCTTAAGATTTTATGATAGCAGTCTTTTATGTTTCATTTAGATAAAACAACAGTGCGAAAGCGTTTACTCAAATTTTAATCCTGTTTTTTCAAGCAATACTTGGCAATCCCTCAAAGCACACTAGTATTCCCCAAGAAACACTGATTGAAAAGTAAGGCTTTAACTAATTAAATGTTTTGAATTCTACAACTGGACCTATGCAGTTTGGATACGAAACTTACTCAACCCATCCTCCTTCTCGGCTTGTTCTCCCAAGGTCCAATTAGATGTACATATCCCACACAACGGCGCTCGCATAAGGCCAGAGAGCACGTTTGTCCAAAGGGAAGAGGCGTGGGAGAGGCGCGCTTTGGTTTGAGTCCGCCAACACGCTGCACCAGGCCCCTGCTGCATATCAATACATGCACTAACTAATAACCCTGGCTGCAGGTATGTCTCCCAACATCAGAGGGAGAGGGGTGCAAAGGTTGTTTCATCTTTTATAGATCCTGTTTGAAAGCCGCAATTGCCTCAAAGAAGACGCAGGAGGAAAAGCTAGTGTTGCGTGTATGTGTAAATTTATTTGGTGTGTGGACGCCGGCGAGTAACAGGGCTGTTAGCAACAATCTAGCCTTCTCTTTGAAATTGTTTACATGGTTCTAGATCCCTATGGTCTGATAAGCACGGGCCTGTAGTGTTCCCCGCGGAGGTCAGTGTTTCTGATACCCCCCTCCTCCCCGATCCGCGGTTGTGATTGTTCGACGCGATAGCACCCAGCAGGCCTGAGAACAGAGGCCCAATGTTCTGCATGGACGATGTCGTGAAAGAAGACAATTATCAGGCAGCGAGTGAGGTCTCCCAGGGTTATGGTTTTAGTCAGATTATTTATTTTATGGAGTTTTTGAAGCAGCAGCTTTAAAGTTTAATAGCCGTAGGGTTCCTGTAGTTTTTCGCTCTCGCCTCGACTGTGTGCGCCTGTTTGTGCAAGGGAGTATTGCAGGGAATAGCATTTTTGATGATCTAATTGGCTATTATTGGATGTTTTCAGGCAATAACGCTGTGCTTTTTGTTCTGTTTTTAAAGGTACGGTGTGGTTGATATTGAATCAAATACACAAGAAGCGCTTCACAGCCTTCAGCCTCCTGCCCACATGAGCTACGCTGAAGAATGTACAATTGGAAATACTGGATGGATGGAGAAAGAGAATATTGAAACTAAAAAGTCTTGAAATGTTGAGATTGAATTTGTTCATTATGAATTTATGAATGAAGTCATACTTTATTAAGTCTGTACACAATATGATTTGGTTTACTTGCAAAAAGAAAGAACTGCTTGGTGCCCTGATAACTTCTTCATCTTAGGTTGTGAAAATTATGCATAATTTAAATCTAGATGTAAATTAATAGATTCAGTCGAAGGTGGCAACTATATTTTGGCGAGGGTTCCTGGTACTGTTCAGAATTTCTTGTTAGTTTCTCATTCACAGGGAAGAGCCTGCTTTAGTATGTGCCTTGTGGCGCGCTTCAGGCCAAGAGCAACAACCACTGGTGCCGTGAAGCAGCAGGGATGGAGTTTGCTAATAAAATTCATGCTACCATTAAAATTACACATATTTAGTTATATGTAACACAAACAGCCTCCAATTGAAATGATAAGACAGTGCAAACATGTTCATAGAAGGTTACGGTGATTCAGATTTAGATCTTCAAGCGATTCTGAGGAACAAACTTGATGCATTTAACAGATTAACCAACCAAAACAATATAATCTTGTGCATTAATACGTTTATTCTATACTCAGAACTCTTGTAGTACACATTGTCAGCAGCTCGGTCAGTACTGCTTTACGCTTTGCAATCAGGCCCACTGCTTCCCCCGTGTCTCCTTTAATTATATCTCCCCTCTATTATGCGCACATCCAAATGGGACTAGCCTGACTAATTTGTGTGGAAAATTTGCCAAATTATGAAATATAATGCGAGAGAATCCAATGTGTTTTCCTGGTTATTGAATAAAACAGCACCAAAAGCCAGGCTCTTTCTGGATTTTCTATTGTTTCTCTTGAGTAATCACCTCCACCAAATGGGTCACACGCCGACACACACTGACAATCTGTAATATTAATCAGATTGAGTTAACGGGATCTCATGGGCCTCGCTGCACAACTACCTGTGGCGCTGTTTTAATCTGATTGCCCTAATGGCTAACACAAAATCAAGCCCTCAACCACCTAACCCCCCCATGCCATTACACACACACAAGTTGTAATAGAACATCCTGTATTTCACATGAACACTCACAAATTTGTAAATAATTACTATCACATGGGGGGAAAATAATAGGCGGGCCTCCACAATTCAAATTCACTTGCTCGAGGCAGTGTGGTAATCAGGAGAGGAGAGCTGGGCACGGAGACTAGGGGATAGGAGAGAGGGGAGAAGGTACAGAATAATGGCAATGTATAACAACCACAAAGTCTGACAGTTAGATGAGAAATAAGTTCAGAGTAAATAATGAGCAACTTTGTACACAGCACTTATGGCTTTACGGGGGGGATCATTTGTCAGTCTATTGTCTTGTCTTTAAATGACATTTTTTTAACCAACTTGGGAGAATTTAATGGACTCAATGTTTCTTTATGCACAGCTCCTTACGAAGAGCTGACAATATTCTGCAGACTATTTATAGCTGTAACTTAAAAGCAAACAACACAACACACACACAGGGGAAGTTAGTGATGGATTGAATCTGTTATCTGCCTATTAGCACAACAGCCCATTACCATTGTGTCTAGGTTAGCACGCTAGCTGTAAAGCAATAAAGACAGGCTGATTCCACACCGAGTTTGAGTTCAGTGACTGTGTGCATGTGTGTGTGTGTGTTCCTATCACTTTCAAATGAGCACCACAAATCACTCCAGGAGGAAGCCGGCAACCAGTAATGTGGCTATCAGCATATGAAAATATGTATGGGAGACCATCCAATTTAGCAGCAGTGGATAGAGGCAAGGGGATCCGCAGTGTGCTGAGTGATTGTTAGATGGCTGGTAGCTGTGTATACATACTGCATGTGCATGTAGGACTGGACGGCACATTCTAGTCTTCTTAATAACCGCAAAACGGCACCCGACAGACTGACAGGTAAACAAATAATGAAAAAATCCCTGGTTTGTTGAATTATTAAGCAAATCACCGCGTTAACAAGACATGCCACAAAAAGTTGGGGCTTGCTCTGCGTCTCCATAAAACATCCTCTTGTGATCATGCATGTGCGAGTGTGTATTTGGAACAAACCAGTCGACCAATCGTCACAAGATGTGTTTTTTTGCACTTTGTTCTTTGCACTGATCCTGTCCACGCCAGAAAATAATTACAGGCTGTTTGTGAGCCACAGAGACGACTGAAAAGGACAACACAGGAAGCTGGCTCATTTTACTGCTTCAGAGAATGTCACACGTACATCGGCGAGAAGAGAGGAGCGGAGGGGGTGGCGGCGCTCAGCACACAATACTGCCAACAGAAAGAATAGACCATTATATGAGCATGCTAATTACCCCACCTTGTATTGGACGTCTGTCAAAATCACCCTCTTCAAGTTTGTGTGCTTAACGCCGGCTGCACATGTGGCTAGTTTTTCGGCTGGAATAATACAATTCTCCCGCAGACAGAACAACATAAAAAGCTGATTTCAAGACAAGGAGACAATGCAGCCCCTTTCATAAAGATTTATAACAACATGCCACAAACACGGTCGACCCCCTTCTCGATCACTCGGATTCGAGATTTACATATTGTACACTCAGACATGCATAGTCTCATACATATTAGTAGTGGGGGCCCGTGCCTGCTGGAGAAATGCTCGTCGAGATACCCACCTTTTTGACAAGAGATCTGAGCCTGTATCTGTGCGTATGAAAAAAGCCTCCTAATATCTTTGATAGCATCGTTATGATAATGATCAGGAGTAATGCAAAATTCATGAAGTGTACCTCGCGTTCCACAATTGCTAATCCGGGTGCGTGAAGAAGAGGCAGGAGACTTGAATGTTGTTGTGCTTTACTCTAATTGTTTATTTGTTTCTAAATGACTTTAATGTGTTGGCATGTACACACAGAAAAGGGATTGTTTCTTCCTTTTTAGCGGTTTGGCTTGAAGCGCTTGTTGGAACAAAAACCACAGCTCCATAATTATTCCGACCATTAGCCTTATTAATTTGCCCAGCCAAACAATCCAGACAGACAGGTGTAAAAATATCAACAATGGAGGCATTGTGATTTCCCGGTGAAACATCTAAGCACAGACAAGCAGAAGCAAATGCAAAACAATGCGAGGGGTCTTTGGTGGAAATCTGGTCCGTTGTGTCACATAAAAAGACTGGAAATCAACATGTCCATCAATGACAAGAGTTTGAAATGGAAACTGTGTGCATGTGCAAATATGCATGAGCTCTCAGAGGAGTGTCGTTCTCATGAATTTCCGTTGAGCAGTCGTCAGTAGGAGGTCCAGGTCCATTGGAGTTGGCGTAGTCACTCTGAGATGTCTGTGCTAACCAACACTGTCAGCCAATCAGGACGGTTTTGATTTTTCATGAATTCTGCTCTCAGCTCGGATTAACCTGGACTTCGACACACTTATCACAATGGAGAGTGATTAGATGGAGCCGGATGGGCACATCTGGGGAACGATTAGCCCAAAACGACAGCTGCGCGGTAGCCAACAAAAAAAATTACTATGATGTCAAAATGTTCCAAATTTAGAGTGATTGAAGTTAAATGGGAGTAGAATCTGATTGAAGACATGCATGGGGGACGCGTGAAGGCAAGAGGCTCAAAGAAGACCGTCTTGGTGGTGCACCTGGGGAGACTTTGATTCTCTGCTGTCCAACTCCGCTCCAATTTGCGCCATGCAATTCCACTTCCCCTGGCCTATTTCTAGATCATCTGTGGTCCTCTATAAAAGGCCAATGCACAAAAATAAAGTTTTACTGATAAGGGAAAAGTGTAATAGATACACAGTGAAAATCCAGCCACAAGACCCTCAGTCAGTCTGGGCTCAGGAAGAGCATCTTGAGTAAAACAAAACCAAATCAAAATTTAGAATCGGATAGTTTTCAAAGCAAAGACTGGATGTACTGAATGACCTGTGTAAATGTACATTTTTTGTGTGTTTTTGATTATATGCTTTACTAACAAAATCTGCACAAAAAGTTGTGGTAAATCTGACTTGAGCTCTCATTACAGAATTCTTTGCAGACTTTTTAGAATTACTTGTGGGTAAAACAGCAAAAGCTCATTAGGATATAACATTGCCCTTGGGGTAGAAGTGGATCCACTGGCTGTGCTGCAGCCGAGGGCAAACGTTTTAGGAGAGGAACATTTGCTTGTGCAAAACACTTCCCAGTGATGTGAATTTAAATCTAAGCTGAATACCATTTGGCTCTAAAACAAACCAGCAGGGTGGTGGATGTAACTGGATCGGGCTCTAAACTCAGACGCCTTTAAGCGTTGTAGAAAGACCACTACTCTCTCTCCTCTGCATCAGTTTGACCCGCTGTCCCAGGCCCTGCACCTGTGCACCATTTCATCCTATGGAAACACAGTGAGTGACAGCTTCACTTCAAACGCTGCTATCTCGCTCTTATGGTTATCATCTGTTATGGGAGCAGCATTATGGGAGAGCAGCAGTCTCAGGGAACCGCTTGTTTTCTGGGGGCCAATTTGGATGATTGGCCTTGAAATGCAAGCTGAAGCGGGTTTCCCTGTGTGCCTTTAAAGTGACCCATGCCCGCCAGTGTAATGTAAAATTATCCTGGCCATGTTTGTGTTGTGTCAGATGTGGTGACTGGCAGAAACTGTTAGTAATTGTCTAAGTGCTCCGGTGTGTCAGAGCTGTCCGTCACTCATCCCCGCCCCTCCTCCTTTAGTTCTACTCTTCAGCTTCTCATAATATTTTCACTGAACTGCGGAGGACAAACTACTTCAGTGATGGAGTTGTCACTTTGGTGCTTTTGCTTGGAAAAATATTTTACCTTGGGAAGAACACACAACCAACTGACATGTGTTTCTGCTTTTGGTAAGAGAAGAAAATGAGAGAGGCGGACTTGTACTTTCTTTTGTTCCGAGATACTTTTACAAATTCAAGACTATGAGCTTTTCTTGTCATAACTCATTGAAGTCGAATGTAACCTGAATATGACATTATGAAAATACTTTTATAGCTAAACTGTAGAAGAGCGGACATGTGTAATAAGCTCAAGTATGGGCTTAAAATGATTCTGTTGGATTGAAAAGAGTCTGAAGTTACGTTTCTCCAAATCTTACACCATTAAAATGCCTTAAATTGGCCTCTTCATAACACGGTACAGAGGTCCATTAAGCCACAGTGTCACAGTGTTCATGTGTATCCGATTAAGAGTGTGAAGTGTAAATTGCCACGGTTATTAGGATTCCTGTTAATCAAAGGCTCATTTAAGAAGAGTACGTGTTTGTATGAAAGAAGTTCCTGGGGGCTTTTTCCACAATGTTTCAACAACACATGCTGGTAGAAGGAAAATGAATAATAATATAGGTAGAACATTCATTAGTATATGATTCAAACTAATCTAAAAACAAAACAAAAACAGCAGAATAGGGTTTAAAATGTTTGAACATGTTTTACAGGGTATTTTATATTATTATATTATATACTATATACTATACTATAC
>JACN01095348.1:0-10818 GCA_000787155.1 Scartelaos histophorus | reverse complement strand
GCGTCCACAAGAACCACTGAGTCTCCTAACATTTTTACTATGAATACAGATATTATTATTGAACCATTCACGTGTTCTGGTCTCATTTTGACTTTGACTTTGGTCTCCCTTAAGTACAATCATAAGTGGGAAAAAACTAGAGTAAAAGATAGAATGGTAAATATGTATTTTAAAAGTCTTAGGATACAATAGAAATAATGGTTTTATCATTACTAAAAGAACAGTCGCTGCCCCCAGGATTTGATGAAAAGACGTATAAAGTCAGTAAAAGAAAATAACCAGAATTACCGACACTTTAATCATATATCTGTGACTTTTTTATACATCATAAAATCTTGGGTTTGGTCTTCTCACTTATACATATTCTTTTTGTCATATTTCAGTAGAATAATAATACATAGCCAATGAAATTTGAGTCCAAACATCCAGTGGAAGTTTAATGCACATTTTCCAGGTGTGTTTCTGTATAGACGTAAAATTAAACCTTAACCTTATTATACCACAGAATATTGGTGAAGACTTCCAGAGGAGAGTGGTGTAGATTGTCCCTCAAAAGTACTTCCCAATGTACAGTAGACCTGTCAGGATAATTATTACATCGACTTATGGTCCAGATCTGGAGTTAACCATCGACTTATGGCTAATATGTCTTTGAGGAAGTGTTATAACATGGCTTAAGGTGGCAGTTCAAGGAGGGGAGAAGAAAGTTAAAAGAAACAAAAATACAATTTTACAAATAAGGTTGAAATCAATTAGACAAAACATACAAAACAAAACATTGATGTAAAAAAAAAGACCCTTAAATCATTTCTAATTCACATAAAACAAACTGAAACTTTATTAACTAAATGAAAAATGAGATATTCTAAGCATGAAAGTCGACCCAAACTAAAATAGCAGTGCATGACTCAGTTACACTCCAGGCTATAAAAAATAACATGAATATATTAGTATAAGCATAAGAGTAATTATTGCTTGTCATGCATGAAGGCTGAGCTTTACCTCCATAAAGCAATTACCCACAGTTCACAGCGGCGGCATAAAGCATCAGCCTGTGTGGCTTTCGCTCCCAGTCTGACGGCAGCCCTGCCTTAAGTAGTTATAGGAAGTGGGACAGGACACTCCACTCACTACATAAATATAGTTTTGCAAGCTATAGAGAACTACCCCAACCTTAAGACACATTCAAATAAGGCCAAATGATTCACGAGAGACACTGTTTTTAGTTACAGGTCTGCAGAATCCAGCCATTATCTGCTACCACCTGTTTTCTCTTTAGGAAACATAGGCTAAGTAGAAAATAAAGCATCATCAAAAAAGTTTTAAAGCAAAGTTTAGTGACAAAATGGGCATATTTAGCATGTTTGCAGCCACCAAACAATAGAACCATAGAGTGAGATGAGCGGTTTCAATTTCAGGCTGCTGAATGGAGATATAAAGACAACACGTATTAGCTTTTGTGCGTGGTAGCAGCAGATAACGAGGCACCATGCGGCCGCTGTGTGTTTACTCTAATTAACCACATCAATACTGTCAGACGCTTCTTTTCTAGCTTTCATCAGCCTCCAGAGCCAGCCAGAAAGTTGGAAAAACACAGCTGTCAATCAGAGCACAGCGTTCCTTCATGCTAATCTTATCTGCAAAAACAAAAGGGGGTCGAAGGAAGCAGTCGGCAATTCAATTTAGGCTGCTGAGAAATGAGCTTTGGTGGTCCGACTGAACTGGGGATGGACTTTCGATTTGAATCAAGCCAGGATCTGTTTCAGTGACTTAACGCTTTTTCTATTTCATTTTTTCTGTTATACATTGAATGAGAAGTTTGCATATTTTCCAGAGTTTTTGTTGTTTTACCCTGAAATTGTGTTTTGCAGTATTTGTGAACATTCAAGTAACTGTGTATGTTTTGTCCAGAAGTTAAAGTACTTACCAGCTTCACTTATAGTCCGGATAGCGTGACATTTTCCAAGTTTCTTCTTTTTGTTGTTCTTTTCAGATGTCCTCACCAAACTTGTTCTGATTAATTCAAAGCTCAAAATGTCTCTGGTGAAGGGAAATGCAGCATTAGCAGACTTCAGCACACCGAGTACTTTTTATTTCAGTATGTAAGTATGTAGGTGCAAATTTAGCACCATCTTCTGGCAATAATATATGTTAGGATTGACTTGGGTAGATTTGTTGCTTCTAAACATGCATACAATCAAGTTGTTCTTTAGAAAATGCCAAGACTCTTTACATCTAAGTAAGTTTTGAGCCCCAAAACAGCATAACACAAGCTTTTTAATGCATACAGTGTTTCAGCTTAAATTACTTTCCATTACCTCAAAAAAGGATGATAGGATTTTGCAGCAGTGTACACTAAAATTAAACAACTGTATAATATATGAAGCAAGGAAGACATCATTTTTAAAGGTTTACATGCTGCTTTGTCAAAATCAAAGCAATGATGTAAAAAAAATCTCAAATTTTTTATCATTGTTCTCTAAATCTCCCTAAATTTCTCTTCTCCCTTCGCTATTAAAACAATAAACTTGGTATTTAACTAATCCTAAACATTCACAACAAACTCAGTAACTGCGCTTCCTCCGGCCCCTCTTCTCTTTCTGACATCCATATTCATTTTATTATTAAGTTTTCTTATCTGCCCCCAGCGGACAGACCTCACCTCCAGTTTGAACACAAGCACCGCTGTCCCTGCGCCGCGTATGTAAATGGACATCTGCTCTGGTATGCCATCTCCAACCCGCACCATGTGTCTGATATGCTAATACGCCAAAAACACTTCCTTACTTCCCCTTCCTCCAAGCATGCCAGGGATGAACAGATGAGGCAGAGGAGAGAGGAAGAGGAATGGGGGCCGCTGGTATCTTCAGTAAAAAGCCCCGGTAATGATGTTGTTATGGATGGATCTTAGACACACAAAGTGACAAATAAGCAATGCAACCGGATAGCTGCTTATTAGAGAACCGGTAACGTTGGAAGGTGGATGGCGTGTAGGAGGAAGTGCGGTATCCCGTCTGGTCCGATGCCTTGTTAATGGCGCACTTTCCAACTCCGCCCTCCGCTGCTAATTTCTCCGACAACTTTAATGAGCGCAGCAGGAGGTGTCTAACATGTGGCGCACTCAAAGAAGCTGCAGCCAGGTGGTACAAACCCTCAGAATGGAAACCGTCTGGGTGAAATCTTACCAAAAATATCCTTTGTTCTATATATAGCATAACATCATTCATTTGGATTGTGTATTGACATGAATTGGTTGTTTAATGACATCCAATAGTAAGTAAGTAAGTCAGTTTTTACACAAAGACGCTACACAGATCATTATTCATTCACTCCATACCCCAATATACTTTTCACATGAGTAGTTAAATAATGTGTACTTTTTCCGAAGTACAGCTTCATAGCCTAGTGGTGTAGCGCCAAATTCTGCGCCCGTACAAATCATCTTGGTGGGCCCACACTACATGCTGAAACATGCATATTACAGACTTTGTGAAGGGGCCCCATAAACATAACCCTGTATCACTGCCAGCCTGACGCCCCTGTCCTTGGCCATATGAAAATGTTAAATGTATAGACCAATCCCGTGCGAAATCTATGGGCGCCTCCATCTTGCCTGCCGCCATTACTACGTGACTGCGAACTGTGACCTGCTGGTGCGACGAGAGTCAAAACTATCTGGAGTCCGGGTGGATAATACGAGATATAGAAATGGATGTATAAGGCACCAATAAACACACCGCAGCGATTTCACAGCAGCAAAGGTGCTCACGTGTCAAGACTGTGCCCCAAACAAAGTCAAGGGCACAAACAGCACTCCCGTTTTAACATAGTTCTGCATGTATCCGAACAAAGCGCAGTGAGTCTCTTACCAAACAGAAGAGATGACGAAACAGCTGCAGCGTGACACTTAGATCCGCCCAAAAACACATCCAGTCTTTTACAGAGCCTCAAAGTTAAAGCGCGTAATAATAAATCCACATCTATTCAGTCTGTTGTGTCTGGGTAAAACCAAAAGCAAAGCCAAACAGAGAATATGAACCATGAACTCCCGGTCCTGGTAAAAGCACGGTTCACAAATGGCATGATCCATTGTGGCGCTGTGCATAAAGACGCAGTCAAACTTTCCCGTGTAAACTTCACCATAGTCCTCCTCTGTCCATGTAACGGCGCAGCAGAAGCATAATGTTTTATCAAAACAAAGAGCATGTGCTTTTTGCGCTGCTTTTAATGTAAAGAGGGATATACAAAGAAAAGTGAAACTTAAACACATATGAGTCCACACAAGGATCAGCTGTGCACTGGTTCATTTACATGCGCTTTTGTTTGGAGTTATAACAGAACTTTGTATAATCCTACTCTGTTTAGATATATGAATTTATAGTTATAAAGTAATTCAATATTGATTTAGGTTGCGAAGGTTTGGGACTTTTAAAATATGGGTCCCCAGAAAAAAAAACATTTTGGAAAACACTGCCCTAGACTGTCTGAGCATCGACCATTACAGGACCAGCACACCACGACTTCTGCTATTTCCTTAGCAGCAAAGTCGCAGCAAGGGCAGCGCTGCTTTACTTCCGCTCTACTTCCGCGTTTCGCGGGATTTGTCTATAATTGAGTGACAAGCAGGCATAGGGGCCAAAGGCATAGATCAGCAGCCCTGTTTTGGTTAGTCCAGGGCAGCTGTGGCAATAGCAGTAGTTTATTACTATCAAGTGTTAAGACTGAAAACTAAACTCTACTGTAGTGCTTGGAGAGGCTGGTTACAATTTTTAATGCTTTAATTATGCTACTTTGTGATCTATGTTATTAACATTGTTTCTTCATCACAAACATACCCAGAGTTTTGTTTAATTCACACATGTTTAAGTTAATCTCTAAAAAATATGATGTTCCACCTTGTGTAACTGCTCCATTTTAAGTTTAATGTTTAAACTCCATATAACTTCATTAGAATAATTGTCTTAATTTCAACCCTGGAACTAATCAACTGAACAAAAGGTAAAAGGTCGCTATTAAATTTTTTCAGTATTTGGAAACTACTGTTTCATGACATTCCTTTACAACATCCATCCATCCATTTTCTCCCGCTTAATCCAGCTGGGTCGCGGGGGCAGCACGCTGCCCATTACTCTATGCACCAGACCCTATGAACCCCTCTGCAGGTGGTGAGCCCACAGGAGGGTCCTTTACAACATTATAACTAAAATACAGTAACAAACCTGCAAACTTGATATAACACTTTACAGTGATTCTCAGTCATACAAAATAACACCACAGATTATATAGTTGCTTTGTGCAAAAACAAGGCTCTACATATCACCAGTTCAGATGGAGCCAGAGGAGGATTTTGGGTCTACTCTCTCTCATACCCGAACCCCGTGATCACATTTGCATGAGGCAGCAGAGTGATGGATGGCGTCCCGTTCCAGGGGCATTGTTCCCGGTCCAAGTCCAGGAGAGGCCTTTGATTCATAAAGGATGAAATGGGACCAGACGTGTTCCCAGAGATCCTCAGTTGGCTGTGTGCATAGCTTTTACCACTTTTGACGGAGTTCTAAGTGAATTCATAAATGCTAAAGATGCTAGCTGGGGCTTCAAGCTGTAAAAGGTCGTGTTTGAAAATGAAAAGAGCCAGGGTAACGCCTTTATCCAGCGGTTTGAACATGCAAACAGGAGGTGACCCACATAGAGTTAGAACTACCAGCCATGCACATAAGAAGAATAAATCTCTTCCAGTCGCATGCAAGTGAGTGGTTCTTTTTTATCCAGTGTCATGAGAATTACACTCATGGATGAAGTAGAGTGTTTCCTTTATTACACAAACTAGACTCTTGTGATTGTTGTGTTTTGTTCCATTTACACATTTTTGAATAATAATCTCCAAAGTTCAAAATGCTCTGTCATGAAGCGGTAGTTTTACACAATCCCAATGCCAAAATCATCCAAATGATCTAGTGAAGGTGTATAGAGTTTAAAAACATTGCAGACTACTTCCTGTGTTACCACGTTACATCACAAGGTGGAACAGAGAATAACTCACTAAATATGACTAAATAAGACTAAATATGCAATGTAATACAGAGCCTTTAAAATATCAGCAGGTAATGAATTTATACTTTTATTGATTTACCAGGAAAAATGTAAGATCTTGAATTGTAACAAAAATTCAAAGGCACAATAGCAAGACAAGTGGTAAAGATATGGTAGCAAATAGGTATAGGGTTCATACCACTTCCAATATAGCAAAAATAATAGAATTATAATGGTGATATTAACATACTGTTGTTGGGATGTATACAAAGAAAACGGACAAGCAAACCTATAATATTTAGTTTTATTTATTGCTCATTTGCCATTTTGTTTGAAAAAAAAAATAAAAATTTACAATTAACATAAATGCATATAATTTAATTTCTTGTGTCACTTAGTCCATCATTATTTTACCCTTGTATTTTTTATTTATTTTTGTTTTAATTTAGAAAAACAACTTTTGAAATCAAGATATAACAGGTTCCATACTGACTCCATATACACATTTCTGTTTAAATGTTGTCCTTAAAAATACAATAAGGAAAAAAGAAAGTCTCCTATAGCCACAGTTCTCCAAAACTATTGTAAAAAATGTTGTAATATTTCTGGAAAATGTCTTTGATGTTACATTTTTAAACCAAACAAGTTAGCCTAGGTTTTAAGGTCTGTCATTTATCAAAGCAAAGCCTGACCCAAATGGGCTGCACAGAGAATTGGCTCTAATTTCTCTGAAAAAATTAAACATTTATCAAATGGATTCCTGTTGGGCACTGAGGATCAAGCTCACATCTGGACAAGAATCCAATGAGAATTCAGCTGTGTCCTATGATGATGGAGACAGTGTAACTTTTCAACACTGTCTGATGGATTTTCAGTTTCAGGGATAGCGGTTTGTAGTCTTTTAATGTTTGGCTATGTTAGGTCATACAGGAAGTGGTCCCCTGTGTTTTTAAACTCCATATAACTTCACTTGAATCATTTGGATGATTTCCCTGGTTTTTACTCAACAAAACGTTAACTGAACTGTTAACTTGAAAACTATAGACATGTAGACATTTATTAATACATGATTACTCAAATACATGAATAAAACAAAAAACAACTCCAAGCATGATTTTGAGGAGGTAGCATAACTTGTTTTATAAGGCAGTACCACATACACTGCTACTAGTTCTATAGATTGTTTTCTTTCTTAGCACATTACAAACCACAGCAGACCAAGGTTATTCTACCAGTGACTACATATTACTGAAACATATTGATTTGCATTGTTTTGCCGTTTCAGTTCTTCTATTGATTACTGGGAGCCATCTGATACAGTTTAGGCGGTTGTGCTCAGGGCCAAAGTGCTGAAAGCAGGTATTAAGGCCTGGTTCCTGGATGTTGTAATGAATACTATGTGTGTACAAAGGAAAATAATGACTGTATTTAGTTTGTGTGTCATTGTGTACTTGCCTCTTTGGTCTCTATAGGTCAGAGGGTTAATACCAGTGTCAGTGGGCGAGAGGAGAATGTGTGCTGGAGATTGGATGGGATTTGTGCTGGAGTGAAGATAGCAGTGGATTAGGGAAGCACAACAAATCAGACACACAAATTAAACAGGTCTGCAATACAGTGATCATGGCACCCAGCATAATACAGTGAGTGACTCTATCCAAAGACATATTGATTGTACAGTACAAACTCAACCCAGGTCTGGTCCCTGTAGATAACAGTTGGATTTCCAAGAGTTTAAACAAATGTTAAATTTGATAGCTAATTCAATTAGACAAGCAAAAGTTCAAACTTAAATACGTCTGTTTACTATATTATAATTTCAATCATTAGCACGTTATTCATCATTATCATAGTCATCATATCATTTAGTCATATTAATCATATTAATTTAGTGCAACTTTAAGAACTTTTTTTTGTATGATGATTTTGGGTGTAATTATCATTGAAAAATATTATTCTTTCAATAATAATTACACCCAAAATGATCATACAAAAAAAAAAAGTTCTTAAAGTTGCACTAAATTAAACATTAAAACCAGGCTAGATAAGAATTAGGTTTGTAGAGAGGCAACCCTCTCACAGTAAAGATGAAAATGAAAACATAGGCTTTTTTAGTAGTAGTATTTTTGAAAAACAAACAAAAAAAAATGGGTTTTTGGATAAAGATGCTAAACAATTAGAATTATATAATCATAATCATATTTGTGTGTTCCCTGGAAAATGCTCCTGTACCCATTTGGGAAATACTGGCTGTGGTCCCTTTAGTTTTATCTCGCAATGACCTTAACTCAAATGTCATCAGTCCTATAACAGTTGAGGTTTCCTAACAGATTCAGAATCATACCAACAATGATAAAACAAAACCTCCAGCAATATGAAATTATTTCTTCTTTTCTAAGAAAGTGAATGGGTGTGCTTGGCAAGGCTAATCAAATCAGACAGTATAAACTATATTTGTCTGGGACATGAAAATGACCTTTTTCCATTATCAGCAACGGTCACAGTTTTGTACAGATTATTCTTTTTGTTTCTGGTATAGAAAAAAATAGCGGGTGTTTACAAAGATGTAAATAATTTTGTTTCTTGTTCATGTTTGTCATGATGTGAGCAAGTATTAGGACAAAAGTTCTCAAATTAATTCATTATAGAATATTGACAAGGCACGTTTGTTTGGACAGACATTAAAACACAATACAAACAAATAAAAACATATATAATGATAAAGTTAACATTGAAAGTGCAGAATAGAATCTTTTCTGTCAGATACCACGCACTACAATAACTTACTGAAGCGTTTGACAAAATACTAACGCGCATGAGCCGGGAGAAGTCCCAAGCCAAACCCTGTGCACATGCCAGAGGTCTGAGAAAGGAGGATTGTTTTAGATTCATAAATGAAGATTGCCTAATAGAAGATTGCGTAATATTCACAGATAAAACATACAATGCAGGGCACGACCACCCGGCTTTAGACCAGAGAAAAGTGATTACTGCTTTAAATTTTGAATTGTGATTTTACTGCAGCTGTGTCACAGTTTGTTTGGAGAGGCCAGTGTGCAGACTGGTACAGGAGGGTAACCTTGAGACAAAGGAATCTTCAAGTCATCAAAGTAATGCCTCAGATTTTTCCCCAATCTTTGTCACTTCTCGAGTACTTTAAAATAATGAGTTTGCTACTAATAGTTGTTCCTCCAGTGCTGTAAGATAATACATTTGCTACTGCATTAGTGAAATTAGAAATATCCAAAGGTATTTCTGCATAGAGGTTGCTCCTTGTATAATTATGTATATACAAACTGATTTACAATTCTCACAGCATTAGCATTTAAATGTCCAATTCCCAATGCATTGCTTTTACTATTCAGATATTGGGTTCCCAGGGCTCTGCTGGAGGTTCGGAACGCAGCCTGCATCCCATTTGTTTCAGGGACAGTGAAGCAAAACTAACATCACATGGTGCAATGTTTGCTCTGGTTTCAACCTGTCCACAACATGGCTGACCAAATAGACAAGGATACCTGCAGGACACTGTTAATTTGCCCACTGAGGAGAGGCCAGGGAATAATATAAGACTAGTGTGGGTAGAATTGTATTTTGATGCAATGCAATAATATCTTAAAAAAATGCATAAGACTAGTGTGGGTAGAATTGTATTTTGATGCAATGCAATAACATCTCCATGAAAAAAAAAAAACATACAACATTTTATTGGACCTTTGATTAGAAAAAAATACACAGTGCAGCTTAACTACTAAATGAAATGTTGACTGTATTCCTGTGTCAACTAGTCCAATAAATCCTTTGACAAGTCCTTTCACCTACTCTACAGGTATTTATGTTTGTGGTCTTCGACAAAACTGCAAAATACAACATTACTAGATTGCCCTTTCTCTCTCCAAAAACATTGCTAACCCATTCTGTCATCACCTGGAACTTTTTCTCCAAAACACACACATATTTTTCAGAAAAGTTTGTTTGCAAAGTTTTGTTATTTTCCCTTAGAATATGCACAAACAATTCCAAATGGCATTGCGACTTTACCTGCTGTGTTGTGTTCTTCTGTGGAGAGCGTGGGGTCACAGACTTCATAGAGCTGCAGACATCAGGAGCACTTGATGTTCTTGTGTTCCATCATGATCAGAGCCTCAAACACGTCCATGTCCATCACACACTCTCCATCTCCTCAATCACCCCATGTCAACACAGCCTTGTCTCTCCTGAGTCAACAACAGGGAAATAGATTTACAGAACCTTCAGCCAGACACGTATTTCTATTGGAATAAGTTCCAGGGGCACAGAATGCAAAATCTCTTTGTAAATGTTGTGAAAGAAGTTTACATTGTTGTAATCTTCACATATAATAGAAACAGCAGTGAATGAAATGCAGTCCGAGGACACAACATACGGTGTTCCAAAACTATGTATTGCTTATATTCTGTTGTAATCATTGCATCCCTCCTCTTGCATATTTAAAGGGCCTATAGTAGTGACTTTTATGTTGTTGTTATGTTATAATCTTCTTATACAATCATTAAAAAGATTATCACATGCTCAGTACCGTTTTGCAGTACATTTACAGTGAGCAAATGCACAGGACCCCACCAGCCACTATGGGCACTTAAAAATTGACTAGTGTCTTTATTATCTTATAGATTTGATTCTAAGATCATATTAAATACATATTAAAAATACATATTTAATACATTGTTGCATATATCTCACTATTTTGGGGATCTAAGGGCATCTTGCCAGGGAATGAATATAGGTAAACCAGCACAGAACTTCTTTTTT
>KN508711.1:12095-23369 GCA_000787155.1 Scartelaos histophorus | reverse complement strand
AAAATAAAACCTATGTTAAAAAGTATTCATTGACTGTCAGTACTTAGCCTGATTGGTTCATATTTAGAGGTAGCTCAAGTGCTCTAAAGCAGGGGTCACCAACCTTTTTTGAAGTTGAGAGGTGGTACATGGTACTGAGTCATACAAAGAGCAACCAGTTTGATTTGCTTTGATATGAAATAACACATCTGCTCAGTTTGTCTTTTGAATAACACATTATTGATGAAGATTAATGATAATCATCCATTTGAAGACACTGATCACGTGATGATTGATGATGATTTCTCACAATAATGATCAACAATGACAGCAAGATGGAAAACATCAATATTCAGCACTTTAACTTTATTAATCTCAGTAATTGTTACATTTTCAGTTGATCCTGGGATAGTGTTTCTACACTTGAGTGCACATGTGTCCAAAATACAAACACTTTCCAGTCTTCATCACAGCCCAGTCTTTTCATCACAGCAGTAGCAAACATTAATGAAGTGACCAACATAAATAAAGTAGTGCTCCCCACAACTCAGTCACTAGATGGAAACTGAGGACCCTGGGAGGGGAGTGGTGGCCCCAGTCACTCCCACAGTTGGACAGCTCTTCTGGACTTTTCCAGAACGTACAGATTGCCAGTCCACCCCTGGAACAGACTCACTATCAGGACAACATCCCTCTGTCACAGAAAGAACCCCTATAATCCACTGAGTCATGTCCTTCAGTCTGACAGAAGCTGAACCACATCAGTGCTGTGTTTTTTTTGTTCAGTGCTTAGTTTGTGCAAATGAGCCATGTGGTTTTAGGTTTTTGTTTCTGTAAAACATAAACAATTATGCACAAAGCTGAATTATATTATCAAATGGGCTGATGTAGCTCCATATTTTTAAGGTATTGTCATTTTTAAAACTAAATAAGTGTAAGGGCGATTGAAAAAGCATGGCAGGAGAATCATAGTGTTAGTTCTAACCCTATTCAATGATGACAAATTCTTATAAAAGGTATTTGAATAACAGAAAATAAGCTTTGATTTGTGGAATTGCTTTATGCTTTTATTGCTGTTTTTCTTCAGTGACATTTTTCTTCAGAATCTTTTCATGATCCTTTTCAGATTGTTTTGATGTTGTTTAAACTGTGAGATTCACTTATCCACAGGTTGGAGGTGTGATTCCAGCTCTCACAGATGAATGCTGTCATTATATCCTTGGGCAAGACACTTAACCCTCCTTACCCCCAGTGTCTGCCTACACTGGTGTATGAATATGTGTGTGAATGGTGGATGAGCAGTTCCTTGTTGAGGCTTGAAGGTGGAAAAGCGCTGCATAAAAATGTGACCATAAACATGACAATGGAGAAACACGAGGAGCCACATGACGGCGATTTACTTCCAAGTATCTGCCCCTCTGACTTTGACATTAAATACATTCACCTTGCAGACATCGTAAGAATGACTGTAGCTCTTTGTTATAATAACGTAGGTCACCAAAATGCCAAGCTCGAACATTTACCAATTTATTTTAAAATTTTGCACTAGACCTTGGTATAATACAACAAATTAAGTCAAATGAACCTGCTCTACATGATCCTGTGGTCTTTTTATTTTACTATTTTAAATCAATTCCAATTCCTATACTGGGTTAGTTTGGATATTTTTAATAATCGTCATGCCGACCCTCTGCTAGAAAAGTTACATAGTGAATCTTTAAGCATGTATCAAACCAAACCCCATGTGTTTTTGAGCACTGGAATAACATTACCACATCTGAGTAAAAAAGGCCAAAAATATGTTTAATTCACTATGTTTTCCCACACACTCTGCATGTACTCACACACTTTATGTATTATTCCTATTCTCCACATGTTTTAACAGCAAATTTCGTATGTACCAGTGTTGATTATGTGCAGTTAGTTCATATTTCACGGCTGGTGTCAAAGATTCATTCAACACCTGCAGAATGTGTATGACAACGAGAAGAAATTGCACAAGGTGATACCGAAGCCTGTGGCGCTTAGCTTTAAAAATACATTCACGAAACAACTGAAAGTGCACTTGAGAGATTAAAGTTCCTATATTACGCAAAATGGACTCTGTGAAGCTTTAAGACGTGTTTATAATTCTGTTATCTCCTCAGAAACATGCCTGGAGTTGTTTGGTTTCATTCCCACATGTTTGAGTAACTCTTTATTATTAGTCTTTCTACATCCTGGTTGGAGGACTGATGTTTTACTCCTCCATTCCCCTTCCTGGACATTCAACGCCTCGCCCAATAAAAGTCCTTTGTGTCTGTTTGCGAACGCCAAAAGGCAGGTCACAAAAAAGTGGGATCAGAGTGGAGGATGAAAAGAAATAAAACAGTTGTCTCTTCATTGTTGACTTCATGAATTACATTTCCAAACCACATTACGCCTTTTTCTGTTGTTCTTGTCAAGTTGCTGTGTATTGTATTTATCCTCCTTGGCTCTAAAATTTCCGTAATCCATCACAAGTCATTCCCTGAGCTTCTGGATGGTGTTTGCGCGACTTTAGTGGTTTTACCCCAATGTGCAGTGTGGTTTGGGTTGGTGCAGTTTCATTGCAACGTATCTGCCCCACTGACTATGGTCTCTGCTGCTGTGTGCTTATGGTGGGCGGAGTGTGAAACTACGCTCCAGAACGTATTTGCAGGGATTCACGTGATATATTAGCATGTACGAGAAGCCTTGTTGGTGAAAAACAGCGGCATTTCACTCTTTTTCTTCTGCTTTTGGATACCTTGGCTACCTACAACAGATAAGGACATTTGTGAAGTACCAGGAGTGTGCAGGGATATTTTACACTGAATCTGACAGTTCTGCGTGTCGTCATGTTGTGTTCATGTGATTTTTGTCAGTTTTAGAGACCACTGTGTCCGGCAAACATTGACTTCTTGCAGATTCTTTCCACAGCCTGTCGTGCTACTGACTTTAATGAACGTATTTTGAAAGGGCATCGGAAGTTTATCCTTGACACTACATGCTTATTTTCTGTAAACCAAAATTACAAAACTAAAAAAGACCTATCTTAAATCATGTTAAATATATGTTTTAGAAAAGTGAGTAGTAACCCGTCACATGCACTAGAACTTAGGTTATTAAGATTTAAAGAGACCGTTTTGCTTGCTTCATGTTGCTGGAAGATGCAGTTTAGTTTAGAATTGTGATCCTAATTGGGGAAAAGATTTGAAACATTGCAGACCACAAACTTGGCCATTTGTTTAGAATGCATATTAGCTCTTTTTCATTCTGGCATTTTTCTTCTGGCATTCTTTTTAGTATTTTATTATAAACCCAGAAGAGCCAAAATACAGCAATAGAATCATGCTAATGGTTAATATTAGAAGACATACGCTTTTCTTCCAGCAAATACACGCTTTTGTTTTGACCATATTGAACCATTTAATGTTTTTAAGCATTGTACTGTTTTCTAGGGGCGGGGCTAAAACAGAGGCAAAAGAGGAGCTGTGTGTGAACAAGTGTAAACCAGCATGGTTTAGGAGGGATTTGTTGGTTTTTAAACATGGAGGATGCAGAAGAAAAGACAGGTTTGGTTGAATTTGATCAGGGCACTGTCGGTCTGCACAATCACTGACTCTGGGGGCGTTGTAGCTACTTTGGTAAATGCTGATGGAAGCAGGCCGGGCTCACCCATACACTGCACTGGAGCGGCATGGAGGCCTGACGGAGCTGTGGATGAAGCAGTCACCACATGTTTAGCCGAGTAAAGTGACAGACATAAGTCAGTGGATGCCAAAAAACAAACAAAAAGAGGCCTCACCAGAAAGTTTTAAGTCCAATAAATGTTTCAAAACATTTTGAAATGTGGATACTGATATGAAAGAGCTGAAAAGCAATGGTTTGATGGTTATCCATGCATGTGAGTATTTTAACGATCTCTCGTTAAAATGAAAAATTAAAGTGAAACTTCAAAACATATTTATACATTGTTTTAAAACAATAAAGGTAAAAAGGTCTAATTATGGTTACGTGTTGGCAGTAAGTGCTAACACAGAAGTAAAATGGCCCTCTTTAAGAAAAAAAACAAACTCTACTTTTCCCAGCAGCGGCTGGAGGAGGCTCTGGATTGGGCTCTAAAAGAGCATAAGCAGTGATTCTCAAGAACTCACTGCTATGATAGAGGGCGATGTTTCCCAGAACGTGAACAATGCCCTCTGATGCATCCAAGTCAAAACAGGAAGGAGCAGTTAGAGTGAACTCCTCATTGCACAGCCCAGACACAGGGCGCAGATCATACATCAGTCATGTGTCTGTTACAGGGCCGGGAGAAGCGGGGGGGCAGGGGGGGCTGCAACACAACCTTGTGGCAAGATGGATATATATATATTTTTTTTAAGTATTAAAATATTTTGCACAATTTAAATTATTTGAGAATTCTGGGAAGTGATTTTGACACATTGTCTATTTTCTATATTGAATTATTTTTAGGCCTAAACATGCAAGTTACTTTGTCAAGGTCGGGTTTCCAGCTTGAAAGCTTCACAGCAGACCATTAAAAATGACTTCCAGTGGCCCTGCTATTTCAGCTGGTTGCTCTCTTTTCCTCTTTGAGTTCATAATAGTCTGCCCGTACATTTCCAGAGTTGCTATTAAGCTGTTTGATCTTCTGACTGTTGTATAAAGCTTCTGTGACTGTGGGCTCAGGGACTTCTTCTTCCTCTTGACCATGAAGCACCAGTGGCTCCTCTCCAACTGTGTGGTAGAAAAAGATGATGAATATCAAAATTCACAATATTTTCAAGATAAAGGATAAGAAAATGTGTATATATGTTACCCATGCATTCTAAATCCATGCCTTCTAAAAAGCAAGACTTTTGAGCCACAAGAACAATGACTTGGACACAGTTCTTAGTTCTTAGTAGTTCTTAAATAAAAGTATTAAAATAGTTGTCGAATAATACACAAATACAGATTCATGCATGAACTTTAAAATATAGTAAATATAAAATAAGTATAGGCTATGAACAAAAGGGTAAATAGATGCTGTACAAAGATATAAACTGTAGATTTGACATAGCAGGTTATCCACTACATAGTTGTACAAAAAGGCATTTGAACTGCAAACTCCTTACATCTGCACCTTTTGACCTGTCAGATCCTCCTGCTGCTACAGAAAACACAGAGTGGACGAGCTCTGGGCTTCAAAATCCACTGAAGTTTCTCCTGTAAAATAGTGCCATGAATTTAGCAAAAATAAACACTAAGCTCAGTTTACTCCAAAATAAACATTTGGAGTGGAGAACACTACAGTGGAGCACATCCTTCCTTCATTCATTCAGTCTTAATACCTTCATTAGAAGTAGTTTAACCATGTTGGCTTATTACTTGTATTATTATTGACTTTTGGATGGCTTGGGATTTTATGGGATTGGCAAACTATAATTGTGGATGAATTTAAAACAACTGTACAAAGGATTTCACACAGAACATCATGTTTACCAAGTTAAACCAAGTTAACTTAAGCTTGCTAGTGCACTAAAGGTTAGCAGTATTTGACTTAATGTGCAGAAACTTGCTGATATAGAATAAAACCAACACATCAGTACATATAAACTTTATTTCTTTTACCTGATATGAAGTGTGTTCTGCAAACGCGAGCACTGTTTTGTCTTTGTCCCTCTGTTCGTTGTTGAATTCAAGATTCAGAATTGTCCTTGTTTTTTCTGTGAAGGAATGTCTGTGGTAATTATGTGGTAAGACTTTTAGTGCAGTGCGGTTCCTCTTGTTCTGACACTAAAAAACACAAAGTCAAGTTGGGGGCGTCTGAACTCAAAAGCAAAGTCTGCACATGTGTCCAACTAGAGGCGTCCAGTGCGCTTTTTTTTTTGACCCCGCGATCTGAACGCAGCTTTATTCACTCCATCTCCAATGATCTTTGCCAACAGCCCCTCCAACCACCAGTCCTCATGCACACACATTCACGACGCAAGGTGGCTCAAGGTTTCTGTTTTGGCCCTTGGTGCTCCACTGTGTGTGTGTTTGCTATTTCTACTCAACTCACTCATAAACAAGTACAATAGGACAGATTTCACTACAATAAAATATACCTTACTCCTTCTACCCTTTTATTTTTGCTTATAGCCTGAACATTAAAGAGTTAAAGATATTCCACTTCTCTGGGGTAGTAACATAACACAGCACATAATGTATACATTTTTATTGTATAAAAAGCTTTATTTGATTAAAAAAACAAAAACAAAGTGTTAACATGTTTTTTGACATAAATGTGACACTCTGAGTGCCCCTATCACAACACAATCACTGCCATTTAAACTAACCTGCTAAATTAAACTAACTAACTAAACTAAAAAACTTGCAGGTTTTTGATTAAGAAATATCATTAGAACATTGTAGAAAACTCCAGACTATTTTGGATAATGCCCCTATTTTCAGCACCTTCATTAGTCAGTTCCACAGACCAGGATTACAGCAGACGGGAGCTGAACATTCCTCCTCAAAACCTCCCAATCTGTGCACATCCGGCACAGGTAAACGTGCAGTCGTGTGCGTTTCGATGTAATACCATTCTAGTACTTTTGGTCCAATTTCTCCAACTTCACGGCCTAATGCCTCCGCTCTCCTCTCCCTTCTTAACACACACAAACTCCCAAACACATTGACGGATCTTTATAGCCTATCCGAATGAGTACACACGCTAATTCACTTAAGGTTGACAAATCTGCACCTTCTCGGTAAGTGTTGTGAGCAGTCTTTTGGGAGCTTGCCTTGGCTGTCGCGCCGCATCATTGGGTTTTTGCACGAGTTCAACAGTTCATGGTTCTCGCGGGGGGTAGAACCGTCCCTCCCCTGTGTATTATGCATGCTCTCATAGACCTAATTGAAACTGAAAATGTTATGTTCCGGTCCGGTGAGTTCCTAATAGGCTACTGCTCAGTGACAGCAGTTGGGGAGGCAATTACACAAGGGCTTTGAGAGAAAACTTAAGAGTGCAAGTAGGCTGCATACTGTGTAGTATTTAAGTTAGCATCAGGAAGCTAAAAGTATGTCTCATCATCCAAAACATTAGCAGGAAAAGATAAGATGTGGATTAGCTAGTTAGAGAAAGCAGTTAGTGAAATGAAGACATTGCACTAAGACTTTTAATGACTCGGGTTGTGAGAAAATCACACAAAAACTGGTTCCACTGTGTATCAGCAGATTGTTTTAAAAACTTTGTTTTGTTCTGCACTTTCCTGTAGTGTCTCCAGAGTTTCCCTGGCTCAGCTCAGCTGTGGGGCTGCAGGACACAGATGAGGGACACTTTTCTCCTGAGGGGAGTTACTCTCCTCCAACTGCACACGAAATGCTGACTCTATCTGACAAGTTCTATTATGCTGCTTCTTATTGGTGAATTTTAACTTCTCAATGAGCATAATTAGACCCTCAGGAATAAGTAAAGTTACTGTTTTGCACCAGACTTCTTTCCGTACAGATTCATTGTACAAAATGCAGAAAAATAATTTAAAAAAAAAAAAAAAAAAAAAAAATCACACATGGGTTATAGTAACATTCAAAGATTTACTGAGTGAGAAAAATATGCAGTATATGCATATACTGTAAAGCAGTGGTTCCAAACCCCCCGGCTGGGGACTGGTATCAGTCCATGGGGCATTTGATACTGGGCCACACAGATAGAATTAATAACTTATTTCCATTTTATTTATTATCCACGTCCTAACAATGTTATATTTTGAAAAATGACCAAATTCTGTTACATCCGTCTATGACTCTTGACTCTATCTTCACTCATGTCGAGATGCTTGTCTCAGTCACATAATGCACTAATGCTAATATTAAACTACAAGCTAGCAAAATCTATTTTTATATTTACAAAATACCACCGTTTTTGTGTTGGTCGTATCATTTTATTTTGTCATATTTATCTACCACACCTTAGGCCGCTCTGTGAAAATATTGTCTGACATTAAACTGGTCCATGGCATAAAAAGGTTGGGGGCCGATGTTGTAAAGTACTGTAAAAGACTGTATAGCCTTGGCTGACCAGCCTAATGATTATTATTAAATCAAGTCTATGTGCTATTGTTCTCCCAGTCACTATATACAGTCGGTGTTAGGAGCTGGACCGTGTCCTGGTGCAGAGATGAGAACCTGATGTGATCAGTGACCCCAGCACTGTTAAATAAGGAGGGGCCCTCTATCTGCAGGTTGTATATTCAAAGCTCGTCTCAGCAAGTTGCTATTTTTCAAGATTCATTCAATTATTGCAAGAACATTAGTTTAACATCATCAACTACTAAATTTACCTGGATGGAAAAAATGCGGTCACAATAGGACACACCATACAGAATACCTAGCATACTGTGAAAAGGTGCGTTGTGTAACTTTTGTGATGGAGGTTCTGTCAAATGCTTTTCTCCATGGATTTGTTATTGCATTGTCTGGAATGTTTCACACTAGGGCTTTAAACCATTTTATCTTCATGGATCTCAAACCAGACCAAGTTAGAGGTCAGATCTGTGGAGAGGCGACCCTGCTCACAGTCAGAGTTCTATTTTTAGGTATTTTTGAGCTATAAAATCACCTGTACTTGAATAAATGCATGGTAGACCTTCCAGCAGAAAAGTTGCACAATGCACCTTTAACAGTGGATGGTAATGATCGCAGCTGAATCAAAATGTTAAGGGAAAAATATATATTCATTCATGTTCCCGGTTTAATCAAATGAGTTTATGTTGGTCAGCAGAGGGCGGCACTAATGAGGCCAGTTACCCTCTAATTATCCCTGTTTCTCTTGACTTTTTCTTCAATATTTTAGCAGTTTCTTTTTTCTTTTTTTCTTTTTTTCTTTGGCTGGATGAGGGAACAAAGCCCTGGCACATCAGAGGAGACGCTCCACTCGTTTGGCTCGCTCCCTCCAATCAGGAAGCAGCAGACGCCAGCCGGGAAGCGCCAAGGTGCTCCGGTGCCCAACTGCTCGGGACAGGAGACGGGGGGAGAGGGGAGGCGACGGTGTCTATGGAGAGGGACTTTGGACCAGGGAAGAGAAATTTAGGCTGAGAGTTTATCAGGTGTCAGTTTGGTGTAATATCATTTTTAAGTTTATTAAAAACATCTGCAGAAAGTGCCATAATTCAGAATAACGTTGCTTAGCCTCGTAGCGTAATTGTCGACGTAGGTTTTCCAGGTTTGCGGCATAGTTTGTAGAGAGAAGAAGCAGACTATGGGAATGTGATCTCACCCATAGAGTTCGGCTCCAGTCAAATGAAGCTCATCAATGCTAGCAGTTATGGAGTGATCTTGGGGTTGAGTTCCATATTAGACCTCGGAAGTCTGTGAATGAAAACCTGATTAAATCCATTCCTGTTCCTAAGTCTGACACAGTTTAGACACCATGTTCTAAAAAGCCGATTGGAAAATGATGATTTTTGTGAGCGAAATAATAGTGTAATATTGTACGTATATGTACTGCATGTACCTCACTCTCAAAGCGTCAGAAACAGTGTGATACTGTGATCCTATGAGTCTGACTTTCCTCACACTACACGTCTGTAACTGTCAGAGTTCTTCAGCCTTTTCTGGGTGATGGGTAAATACATTTATAAATCAGAGGTCTGAGCTTATGTTTTAACCACTTGCCCCGTTTACATGAGAGCTTTAAATGCGATAAAAACATATAATTCGGAATAAAAATAAATTCTGCTTAAAAAAAACATGTAAACACATAATTCCTTCCTTCCTAAGTGGGTGGTTTATTACGACTTTAAAGCTGATTTAATTATTCTGTGATCATGTAAACGTTTATTTCTTAAAAAATAACTCTGGTCATTCAGCTCATGCTTGTTGAGTCGTTCTTCTGACGTGATGACGCTCTGCAAAAAGATGCCGGAGCAAACTTTGGTCTTGAATCCAAACAATTTTACTAAGTGCACAGGAAGAACTACAAATAATGAAAAGAGCAGATGCAGAAAACAGCAAAAGCAGTAAGAAAAAAAGAAAAAGCAAAGCGCCAGTAGCAGCTGATTGTGTGTTTTCTTCTGTAGACGTAAATATATATGTGTCCCTGTCCAATCAGAACCTTCCCGAGGGAATAAAGTCGATTTAATGTGTTTACCATAAAAATTCGTGATTATTCTTTGCATGTAAACACAAAGGAGAATAATTTAAATCCGATCTATTTAATTCTGAATAATTTAATTTGAAATTAAGAACAACATGCAAACGTGGCCATTACGTGTCCTTTTTTACAACACTTATTGTTTTGTTCACAGCGTTTAGAACCGTTTTGTATCTTGTGTGAATAGATTTATAAAGTGCGCAAAAGATTTTCCTTATTTATAAAAGGTTTTAGAAAATGTGGTCATTATAACAATTCTATCACAGCAGGCAGCAGAAGGCTAATGTAAAAACTTAGTACTTAAAGATGCTCAGTTTTGCTCAGAAAGTTTGCCTAAAAGTGCACTTGATGATATCCTTTTCTCTAGACAGATAATTACAGTTTTTACACTGCTCTCCACTTTTTACAATACAACACAATAGAACCTAATTAAAAAGAAACAAAGAAGATTCCCTCGTTAAAACAAGTTGAGCTGCTGATAAGTAGGACGCTTCCTGAAACACACTTGGAGCAGAGAGAGAGAGTTCAGGACTTGTGAGCTCACCCATCTGTGCCGCTGATGACAGGACGGACGCTCTGTGCATTTGCAGCCAAATCAGGGCACTTTGTCGACCTGAAAGAAGGATCTGTCCTAAAGTTCTACAAAAGAATAAATCAGGGATGGAATAAAAGAAAGAAGCAGGTGTAAAAGTGGCACGATTGTCATTTTTTCTGTAGTACATTCAGGCACACTATCTAAGATGATCTCTGAAATACAAGTGTGTGAGACTGTCACATGGATTAGTCAGAAAAACGCATGATCTGGCATATCAAAACAAATATGGCTGCTTATCAGATAAAACAAAGGATGAAAATATCACATGGGACTGAAAAAAAATGTCATATTTCTGCAGAATCAGTGAGCAAAGCACTAAACTCTTGTGAGAGACTGTTCTGTTGCGTCTCAAGTCCGGTCAAATGTGATCGTCCAAGCAGATTTGTTTTTTTGTATGGAAGATAATTTGTTTCATCAGATTTTGAATTTTAAACGCCGTTGAATTTCTAACTTTGAATTTTTGTAACTCTAAAAACTCGTGTTTGAATTATTTTTATACTGAATTTTAATTACTGAAATTTTACGTGTACATTTTCAAAGTGTTTTTTCAAATTCAAAATTAAAATTTCTCATTCAG
>JACN01065186.1:0-11983 GCA_000787155.1 Scartelaos histophorus | reverse complement strand
CCGTGTTGGTGACCCCTGGTCTATAGTGTAGGAAGTCACAGTCTTGTCCCCTGCTGCCCTCTGCTGGCTCTTAAGTGCAAGTACAAAGTGTTGACTGCAGTGACTTCTAAAGAAACCACTAGATTTTGTGCATTATTTTGAATTAAGCTTTTGTTATTACAGTTGCATTAACTTCAAATTATAAATCAGATGTTCCATCCAGACATCCAGACTCCTACTACTACTTTTTTCACCCAGTACTCTTTACTTGAGTAGTTTCCTGGATCATTAATGTGTAATTCTACTTGACTAATAAAGGACATTCATACCATATAATGCAACTGTACAACAACTCAACCTTATGTAACAGATAATACTCCCTACAACTCTACAACAGCTCACCCTTATGCAACAGATAATACTCCCTACAAGTGTACAACAACTCATCCTTATATAACAGATAATACTTCCTAAAAATGTACAACAACTCACCCTTATATGCACAAACTTCAATGGAAGGCTCCCATTGTTTAGACTTCGGGCCACAGACCAGCCAGGCCTCTTGGCATGTTGCACAGTCCAATCAGACTCCATCCAGGGTGTTGTCTGGGTAACAGGTCTTCGCATCATTCCTATCAGTAGTTCTTGTCCTATTTGGTTATTTCACTATTAGATAGATTTGAATATCGTGCATTTGTATTGATACTGAATTAGTTATTTATCCTAACACCGTCACTCATCATATCATCTTTCTTTTTTGTACATATACATTTACATAATTATACCTTTTTGACACCTGCCTCTTGCTATCTTTTTTGCTATGTATTTAGAATATATTATTGCTATTTATTTTTTTTCTCTTTATTATATTATATTTTAATGTGTGAGCTACTGTGTCTGAAATACAATTTGTCTACATCTTTCATTCTAAATCTATGTCATATTATTTTTAAGCAAAAGTGATCTGACTATTATTTAGTGCTACGTCTGTGGGAAAAAAAAACAACCCTTTATACAGTAGAGTGTGGATAAGAGAACATTGTTGGCCTACATAGACCACACAGGTTGTACGGGATTGACTGTTGTTAAATCCTCTAGCTGAGGGAAAGCAGAGATGTGCTTCACGTGGACCCAGAGAAACCTTGTGACTCAATACGTCATTATCATCCACCCAGTGAGTGCACAGATCCTCACGAGGATGTCTCACTCTTTGCACACTCTAACGCTCTTCATTAGCCTGATGCATCAGACGGTTTCACTCCGTGTTTCTTTCACTCCGTGGAGTAAAATGAAATTGAGCGGAGGCGCTAGGTGGCGCCAGCCTGGCTAGCTCTTCATACCATAGCCTGAAGAACTCCACATACCTTCTACATTTACTACAACTGCTGCTATGTGTGCCCACTCAACCAAATACATAGAATAAAATAAGAAAACATTTATTTCTCCCATAAACATAAATCAAAAAACAGCATCAACTGAATAATAAATTGACCAAACACTTATCGGAAGTCATTTGAAAAGTTGAATTTGAAATGTAAAAAAGTTTGCTTTAAAAGGAAAGAAATTTAGATAAAAAACAACAACAAAAACATGCAGCAAAATAAAGATAAGTAGTAAAAATTACAATAAATAAATAAATAAATATAAAAAATAAAAATGCTACAAATATTATAAATACAAAATTACAAAATAAGTATAAAACATAAATACATAATGTACAAGATAATAAAACAATATTTACGCGTTTACGCGCGTAGTGACTGGTCTCGCGCAGACCGGATCTTGTCCCGTGTCTGTTCCAGCCCCTGCCTCCCTCCCCCCGTACACTCTGCTCCCTCCTCTCTCCAAACTCTGTCTCTGCTTCTCCTCTGCTCTGATCCGGCACCAGTCCTCGTCCTGGTGAAACTTTAGCCTCGATCGCCGTTCCCGGGATTCCGTTTACTGCCCCGGCTCCACAGCATCATCACAGCCGCCCACAGAAGCAGGTAAGCCGTGTATAGTTATACACTAGCATCCACCGGCGTTTAGCTTCATCCAGGTCTATGGCTCGTAACTGCGGATATTTCATCAGTTTTCCTCCACTATTTCTATTTCAACTTTACAAAAATGCATCGTTTATTACTACTCTATTACACCTTATTACAGCACACGATTTGCAAGTTATTTTAAGCCAGTAGTTTGTGATAAGATCTTTATAAATTAGCGTTCTCTTTTAGCTAGCTAAGAGTTATTAAAGATGAAGGACACGTGAGAAGGGCGAATGAACTTAACTACAATGAAATGTACTGGAATGTGTTAAATACACTTTAATTTAAGTATTTTTTATTTTAAATTGCCTGCAGTAATAGTTATGATAATAATTTATGGTCGTAACTGTGGCGTTAGACTAAATGTATTATTATAGATTTTTAATAAGCTGAATTTAATGTATAGTACAATAGATGGTTTACCTTAAAGTACACAGCTGCCAATTAGTAACACAGATTGTGGTGAAATGTATTTGATCTATGGTACAGAGTATATATTATTTTACAGGTTTGAAATACTACTACTTCTATCACTGCTACTGCTACTACTGCTACTACTACACTTACCAGTGTTATATATTTGAAAAACCTTCTGAAGAATTTGAACTTTGACTTTTGACTGTGATCTTTAGATATTCTATATACCTCATATATGCTGCTACTAGTAGTACTACTACTACTACTACATAGATATTACTACACTTCTTACCAGTGTTATTTTTGTCAACAAAAATATTTTTGTCGGTGTCATCTTTGCACAATATATTTGAGAACGTTTCTGAAGAAGACCTTGCACTACTTTTGACTGTAATGCTTTGGATACTACCACTACTGCTGCTACTACTATCTTAAACATGTACTAATGAATGTAAATTGGGAGATATATTAAAAGTCAATGTTGTTTTGTACAAAATACCACCTACAGAAAAGAAACATACACATATCTTTCTTTCTGAGTACTAAAAAGGTAAAAAACAAAACAAATAAAAAAACAGCATTTTTAAAAATATAATTTTTCATAATCGCACCATGTCTTTTTTCATGCCATATAATAATTTTCTATCTCACCCCACCAAACAGTAATTCAGTTTAAAATAACCCTTATGCACTTTAATATACTATAGACAGCCCTGTGTTGACCCACATTTGCCATTGACCTCTTCAGCACAACATTTGAGTAACAGTGAGAAAATTTGACGTCAGAGGATTTCCAAACCCTTTGGCTTTTGCGTCGACCACTGACCAATATTTGACCAAAAAACTCCCAGCCTGAAAACTGCAGCCAAGCTTCAGTCTCTTATCTGTCAGGAAATGTAAACAGGCTTTCGCTGCCTGCATTTTCATTTTAACTCAGTGGCTGTTTTGGTTTGACAAGAGGTTCTCAAACTGGCCTCAAGGCTAAAATGGCTAGTAATAAATACATTTGTAAAAATATTCTGATTATTCTATTAAAAATGTAATTTGGAATATGAAGTGTTTTAGACAAAAGATAAAGTTTGTTATCATTTTTTTGAGTGCCCCATAGCCAATATTTAGCTAATATTATGTTGATACCATATTATATGACTTTATACCCTATGGCCAATTAGGGGTGTGCAAAAATATAGAAATAGCGGTATATTTTATTGCTTAATGTGATGATACAGTATTGATATTGTGGGCCGCTTTGTTGATATATCGCCAAGAGTATTTTTTGGTATGTTTTACTAAATTATATTGGTACATTGCTTCAGTTTTGTTGCTTGTTTTTGTGGAAAGAAACTCATTTATGCAACATATTTGACATTTTCACTGTTTTGGTGATTAAAACTGGTATGTTTCATATGAACTTTGGAAAAGAAGTGGCTCAACAAAGACTTGTAGCACAACAGCTATAATTCAGCCTTTATTTTTTTTATTAAGCTGTATCAAATCTTTTTGAAAAACATCATATTGAATCGTATTGAAGGTTCACTGAATATGTATCGTATCGTGGCCTGTGTATCGAGATGTATCGGCAACTTCTGAGTGATACCCGGCCTTATGGCCAATGCACAATTCACTCATGGACATTCAGTCCTGCCTAAAAATGTTCAAAGGGCAACCACAGAGTTTTCAAAATGAGACTGCAAAAAAGAAAGAAGTCCATATTTAGTTTGATAATTCACTACAAGGACTAATTACGTTTAAACTTGCTCAAAACAGGAGAGCAATGATGGGGGGTGGGGTGCGGTCACATTCACAAAAGGCTAAATTAACATGTTCAGTGAGCACACCCATGGAAAACTTTAACCCCCCAAAGCTCCTCTAGAAATACCTGGCACTGCCCCGTTTGAAAGATTACTTTGCTTTGAGCGTAAAACAACGGCTTAAAGGAACTATACCCATTTTTATCATAAAATAACATAACATTGTTTTGGCCCTGTATGGATATATTGTAAAAGCAGCTCTTTAGGTCAAAATGAGACTTTTGTGCACTGTCTACGTTGAATTATACAGTATATTTATCTTCCACAACCCAAGAAGTAAGGCTGGTGTACTGTTAGCATGCTAGTTGTTGGTAGTATTACCATGATGGCAAAGTGAGGTTGGGAAAATGAGGAATAGCTTCACTGCAAACAGTTTAAAATTAACTAGTTCTATTTTTCCTTTTTTCACTAGTTCTATTTTTCATATGGTAAACAAAATCAGAGGCAGGTGGAGGGCCTGCTGCTTACTTAAACCAATAATCTCCATGGAGAGATTATTGGTTTACCTGGAATGTTCCATGGCGTGACATTAAACATATCCATCTAGCCTTTATTCATTACGGATGTTTCTGTTGTACTGTACTGTAGTGTGGTGCTGTAATCTATACTGTGGAACATGCTAGACAAAGCTATAACATTTCCATGGAGACAAGCTGGTGGCACACCCTCCACTAGAAATGTTTTGCAGTGCTCCTTTTAAATAAGACAAATTACTATTACTATTATACAGCAGCCCACGATATTGATCCTGTATAATCACATATGAAACAATATATTGAAATTTCAATATTTTTGCACACCCATAATTACTACTCTTATTGTAATAATATTTGACAAATGGGTTTCATCGGAATAATATCTGATAAAAGTTTGATTCTTGCTCTTGTCTCTGTTGCAGCTCCTTGTACCAGTGGGATGAGGATTTACTGGATGCAGAAATTGACTTGGTGTTGATGTGCAGATTTGATCAGGTTTAAAGGACTCTCTCTCTGTGATGGAGGAAACCCCCACCTCCATCTCACCCCCATCCCCCTCCTCCTCCTCCTCCTCTGCCCTCGTGTACCGTGTGAACAGACCTGTGTACGATGAGGAAAAACTTGAGTCTCAGCTCCACAAAAAGGACAAGCCCTCAGTGACCATCAAACAGAGGATCTCTCAGCAGTGTCAGTAAGTTAAAGGTCCTAGATTGACAATACACATTCAGTTAAACTGGATTGTCATTAGTGGGTTAGTGGTTCCTTGATGTAAAGCGCTTTGAGTGCCTGCCTATAAAAATATGACAATGTGTGACCATTGCAAGCAATTTTAATGTCATGATTGAAACATTCTAAAATTAAGCATTTATTTAACATTTTTAATTATTTCACTAATCTAAGGATTTCAAAGCATCTTATTCATCATTTGGGTCGTATTCTTTGTATAGGGCTGATCCTAACAGTTATCAAGTTCAATATGGATGATAAAGATGTTTTAAAGCCTCTTGAGAATCAGTGCAGTGTGTCGTGTTGTTGCAATGAAAATTTTACATTTTATACAAATGAACTGACTATGTCATATTTAAGTTGTTTCTCAAAATGTTTCTCAAAATCTTCATTAACATGAATGGGTTTTCATTTAACCGGAAGAGCCACAAAAAACGTGGTTTAGGAGCATTTAGAGACAGAAGAGGGCGAGGCAGAATAAGGTGGATATTCATAATGAATTTGTGTGACCACATATTCCAGGTTAACGTACGTGACCAACTGACCAGTATAGTGGGATTCATTGTGGCTTGCATCTGTAGCTGCTTCTTATTGTGACAGATACAAGCTTTCAAACGTCTTTGAATTCTGTTAAAGAGCCCATCACTAGTGTTTTGAGAATAGCTCAAACTATAAATGTGTTTTCATCTTCGTATTAAAGGTGTATTGTCTAACTTTTCTTATGGAGGGTTTGTCAAATGCTTTTCGTCATGGAGATGTTATTGCTTTGCCTAGAATGTTCCACAGTACGGCATTAACCTTTCTATTACTCTATAAGTTACAGGTCAGATCTGTGGAGAGGCGACCCTGCTCACAGTCAGAATGTCTGTTTTTCTAGTTATTTTTGAGCTGTAAAACCACCTGTAATTGAATAAATGTAAATGTTTAATGTCATACTGTGGCAAATTCCAGGCAGAGCAATGACATCCATAGAAGTAAGCGGGAGATAGACCCCCAACCAAAAAGTTCCACAGTGCCCCCTTAACCTTGTGTTTCTGTTGTGTGCAGGTGTTCTGTGCAGAGAGCCAGGGCGGCCTTCTTCAGTCTGCTCCCCATACTGTCATGGCTTCCGGCGTATCCCTTTAAACAGTACATCATCTCTGACGTGGTGTCCGGACTCAGTACTGCAGTGGTGCAGCTGCCTCAGGGTTAGTCAAACTCTGCTTCATCAACAATATTAGTCAAGTATGTAGGAGGACTAAGGAGAACTGGTGTAAAGAATTTGATTAAGTTTAGTTGAAAGATAAAGCTGGACTCACATGGCCTTGGTGAGTGTGTAGTTAGAAAAAAATTGGCATATCAGCAAAATTTACCAATCCTTAATTAATAATTAATTAAGGATTAATAGGAATTAATACTAAGATTTGTAAGACCTTTTTCATTATGTTATTTTTTTCATTACAATTTAAAATTGTATCTTAAATGTTAGATATTCTAATTTTGCATATCTCCAAATCATGGGTTGCAATACTATTATTATTTATTACTTTTCAATATCTACAAAATTGGAGAGCAGCAGCTGGATTGCCGCCTAATGGTGTCACTAGGTAGGTCGACAAGGCAGGTGTAAAATAGGATTGAAGCAGGGCTAATCTAGGACTGAGTAAGGCGTAAACTAGAACTAAACCAGGACTTAACTAGAACCGATTTAGGTCTAGACCAGGACTAAACCAGGACTGAATCAATACTCAGGTCTGAACAAGTACTAAATATGCATGCACTAATCCAGCTTTTTCAGTTCCAACACCGATTCCAAAACTGCAGCCTGTAAGTATCTGTCTGATACCTGATATCAACCAATACTAGAGTAAGACTCAAATAGCATTTTATTATTTCTTTGTAAACTAAAATGAAATAAGACCAATCTGAAATGCATTATGTAGCTCTTATTTATTTCTTAAGTAACAAAACAGCTTTTTAAAAATACAAACAGATTCAAACATTATGAGACTTTCTGGCCCAACTACGAGCAATAAATAGTGTTATTAAATAAATGTACCTGTCCAATCGAACTGCCATTTGGAATCTGATATCGGATTCAGCAAATTTTTAAGTACTGTATTGGCGCAGATATCTGATATCAGTATCTGATTGGTGCATCCATAGTACTTAAGCAGGACTTAACCAGGTCTAAACCAGGCCGTAACCGCAGGTCTCTTAGTGCTGTTAGAGGGATCTCCCTAAAACTCCCTTGTGCATCTGGACAAACAAACTCCACAGGCAGCTAAAGACACTGCTGCAGGGAAATGGTTGTTTAATATTGATAACCTTATCACAGGGTCAAGCACCACGATCTTAAACCAAAACACAGATCTGCTTCTCTGCTCCTCACAGGTCAGTCCAGTAAAAAACAGGCCTTCACACATTTGATCATGTTGACAAAGGGTGCGTTTATATTTGTCTTGGCTTTGTCCACGTTTAGTTTCAATATTGATGTGATTTGTTTGAGTAGAAATTCACCTTCAAGTTTCTATATTATTCAAAGATAACTGTCTTTGCTTTAAGTCAAGTCATACAGCTGTTACCTCATCAAAAACATACCCAAGTGTGTTTTGTTTGAGTAATAATTTATTATTAGTCTAACTACTTGGTGCATAGAGTAATGGGCAGTGTGCTGCCCCCGCGACCCAGCCGGATTAAGCGGGAGAAAATGGATGGATGGATGGATAGTCTAACTACACATCTCAAAATGCTCTGTTTCACCTCGTAATGTCAAGAGGCGCTAGTTTTCAAGTTTTCAGCTCCCTGTGGCGCACTCTCTGTATTACCACACAACATTACGAGGTGGATAACAAAGCTTTTTCATTTAGAGTTATAGTTGACTAAATCTGCAGGGTTTTGTGTTAAACATGTGTGAATGAAACAAAACACATCTCCAGGTCTGTTTGTGGTGAGTAAACCACATTAGAACACTGATCAGAAGATAGTTTAACATAAGCCCTTGAAGCTCATATTACCTTGTGTTTACATGTGATTCTCTGGCCCCTGTCATAGGTCTAGCATACGCTCTGCTGGCAGCTGTCCCTCCGGTCTATGGCCTCTACTCGTCCTTCTACCCCGTCCTACTTTACACTTTCTTTGGCACGTCTCGGCACGTCTCAGTAGGTAAGAATCAACAGACTTCATGTGACAAACTGACAAAACATGAAACATCTACTTACTTCCCAAAATACTGAGCAGTCGAAATAATATTAATTATTAATATTTTGCTAAGAAATGTTAATTAAAGTTGCAGTATGTGAGGGGGAACGTCACCTGAAATAGAAAGGTAAAACCACACTACGGAACATTCTCCAGAATAGAGACGTTTTTGTCATGCTGTGAAAGGTTATAGCCAAAGGAACAATTTTTCCATGGAAACATGCAGAAGGACTGCCTCCAGTCCAAATAAGTCAGTTTTGTGGAGATGCAATCCGTTCACAGTAACGACCATAGACTATATATATATATAAATGGACATAGCTAACCTGCTAGTCACTGCAATCCAAATAGGCACACTTCTGGCTCCGTTGACTGGCTCTAATTCACTTTCTATTGAAAGTAACTGTTTGTAACTGCAGCCGTCAGGCTTCTCATTTTGTTCTAAAAATTTTAATATCAACATGGTCTACTTAATCCTTGTGTTTTTATTTTGACAATTTGTTCATAAATTAAGTTATGAACATTAATAACATCATCATGCGCTTTCTTTCAACGTAGTCGCTCCCACTGGCGTTAGCAATATGTTTGATTAACAGGGTTGCTAAGCACCTGCTCCCTGCTAAGGCAGCAGTATCTTCAACAGCCTCATCTCTGACTGGCTCTTTGGTTGCCATTATACTGCGGTCGGAATTCCAAACATGTGACTCGGCTCCAAATTCATCCCTATAATGGCTAACCTCAGTGAGCTTCATTTGGCTGGGTGACGTCACACTGTGATGGAAATTTACATTGTGGAAAGATTTCTCTCTATATGTCTTTGTGTAAATGAATGTTAATTCTACCATTAACATATCTAAAGGCTCAGCAGACACAGTCTCAGGATGTCTCACCCTTAGTTGTTTTAGCTGTCCTCAAATGTAAGTGAATTGGATTAAGGAAGTCTGTTAAAGTGTCACTCTGCTTTGATATGTAACTTGTATTTCTGTATAAATACTCAGAGCGCAGAGGCTCTGGGGGGCAGCAGAAGTGGCAGAGGTGAAAGAAAGGGGGCAGGTGGGGTAAGAGCTCAGATGCTCTGGGTGGGAGAAGAAGGGGGAAGCAGAAGGGGTAGCAGAAGAGGTGGAAGTGGGAAAAAGGTGGCAGTTTGGGGGAGAGCTCAGATGCTCTGGGCGGGAGATGCTCTGAAGCACTTGGGGCAGTTAGTGATCATGCTGCTGGTGAGGGGAGGCTGTTGGTTTCTGGGCTAGGGCAGGTCTAGACTCTGTCCATATCTTCTGTAACAACAATAAACCTTGGTCTGTATTTCAAAAACTCACCAAGCTTCACAAATGGATTAAATTAATTTTTCTTCAAGAGAGATATATAATTTTTTCCACAACAACACTTACAGTATATGGTCAGGAAACAAGCTTTATAGTGCAATAACAATATCCGAAATGAATATTTGAGTCTATATTTTTTTCCTTAAAGTTGCATAGTGTGGCGGCACGGTGGCTGAGTGGCAACACTCAGGCGCCCGGGCCTTTCTGTGTGGAGTTTGCATGTTTCCTCCCCGTGTCTGGATGGGTTTCCTCTGAGTACCCTGGTTTCCCCCATCACCCAAAAACATGCAACACCCTATGAACAGGACCATTGACCATCTGTTCCTCCCTCCTGTGGGCTCACCACCTGCAGAGGGGTTCATAGGGATCTGGTGCACAGTGTAATGGACAGCGTGCTGCCCCTGCGACCCAGCTGGATTAAGCGGGAGAAAATGGATGGATGAATGGATATTTAATGTGTGAATTAATTAATTAAATCATTAAAGGGGTTACATGGAAAAGACAGAGAACCACTGCTCTAGACCAGTCTGACTTACTCATCATGACTCTGCATTTTGGAACAACACAATAGATGGTCACATTATTTCTAATTATAACTTTAAGAATGTTCCAACACTGTAGAAAACATGTCCACACACTGTACAAACTTGTCTTCATACCATTTAAATTCAGAGTAATATATACTTTTTACTGGTTATATTTAAATGATATTTTTAAATTTCTTGTTTTCATTTTTAGTCCTCTGCCTCCTCCACATGTGTTTACTTTTCTCTGCTTCTGATACTGCCATGGTTACTTATCTATGGTGTAAATTTCAGTATGTCATTGATTAAAGAAATGGAACAGAATTAACTAACTGTTGAGTTACAGCTTGAGGTTTTTCTGCACTACAGTGAACATAAACACACGGTTTCATTAAGTAATTGTCATGAACCCAAACAATGACAAATAACACTTGTATATTGAAGGTGCATTGTGTAACTTTTTTCTTTAGTTCATGGAAACATTATTCCTTTGTCTGGGATGTTATACACTATGGTATTAAGTCATCATTAAATCATGGAGATCAAACCAGACCAAGTTACAGGTCAGATCTGTGGAGAAGCACCTACATGAACATTATTGATCCATAAGGGAAATTACTTACTTGGACACAGTAGCTCACATATCCCAATAGAATATAATGACAAAGAGGAAAAAAAAATCTAAATTGTAATAATAAATTCTAAATAAGTAGCAAAAATAGCAAGAGCCAAGTGTCAAATAAGGCATAATTATATAAATGTTTATGTATGTTATGCATCCCAATAGAATATAATGACAAAGAGGAAAAAAAAATCTAAATTGTAATAATAAATTCTAAATAAGTAGCAAAAATAGCAAGAGCCAAGTGTCAAATAAGGCATAATTATATAAATGTTTATGTATGTTATGCATTCAGTCAGAATGCTTGTTTTTCTAGGTATTTTGAGCTATAAAACTCCCTGTAATTGAATAAATATAAAATAGAGCTGCTTAATGTCACACTGTGGAACATTCCAGGCAGAGCAATGACATCCCCATAGTAACAAGCAGGTGACCTCCAACCAGAAAGTTATACAAATGCCCCTCAAAGCTACTGTGCCTACATTCAGATGCATGAAAGGGCCCGTCTCAATAGATTTGTTATTTATTGTTGTTACGGCTGAAGATGTTTGGAAAATCCTCTAATTGTAATTTTTCAAACAGTTATTGCTTTTGAGATTTTCCAATTTTCAAATGAAATTCACAGGGTTCATTTTAAATTTGAGCTATTGTGCAAACATTCTTCTTCTATTGCGTTATTTCCTGATCTATGTTACAATGTTATTTCTTCCTCACAAACAGATCTAGAGTTGTGTTTGTTTCCCTATGTCATACTTTCATACTACTACTCACTACTATTAAATACTTAGTTTTTATAGAGCTCTGTTTTTGTTTCTGTCTGAAGTGTTTTGGAGGCTGCATTCTTTCTCCCAGCAGCTGTAACCCTGGAGTTATCTAGAGCCTCCGATTTTCCGTTTCAA